>WSXT02069068.1:0-12371 GCA_011762715.2 Neuroterus valhalla | reverse complement strand
ATATTCTACAGTAGGTTCCCTTCAAATTGATATCTAAAGCGACCAACATTATCTTCGAAAGTAATGACGATGGTCCCTGTGCAAATGACTTTGCACTAGGTGTCCAAAATTATATTCTACGTTAAGTTTCCTACAAATTGATATCTTGAGTGAACAAAATTACCCTCGAAAGTGATGACGATGGTCCCCGTGCGAATGGCTTCGCACCAGGTGTTCAGAACGATATTCTACAGGAAGTTTCCTACAAATTGATATCCAAAGTGACCAACATATCCCTCGGAAATTATGACGATGGTTCCGTGCAAATGGCGCCCTAGGTGTCCAAAATTACATTCTACAGGAAGTCGTCTATAAATTGATATCTCAAGTGACCAACATTACCCTCAAATGTGATGACGATGGTCCCCTTGCAAATGGCTTCGCCATTCGTGTCCGAAATTCCTCAATTGTGTTCAAAATTATATTCTACTAGAAGTTATCTACAAATTGATATCTCGAGTGACCAACATTACCCTCGGAAGTGATGAAGATGGTCCCAGTGCAAATGGCTCTGGACAAGGTGTCCTATATGATATTTTACAAGGAGTTCCCTACAAATTGAAATCCAAAGTAACCAACATTACCTCCGAAAGTGATGACGATGGTCAAGTGCAAATGGCTTTGCACTAGGTGGTCGGAATGATATTCTACAAGGAGCTTCCTACAAATTGTTATCCAAAGCGACCAACATTACCCTCGAAAGTGATGACGATGGTATCTGTGCAAACGACTTTGCACTAGGTGTCCAAAATTATATTCTACAGGTAGCTTCCTACAAATTGATCTTCAACGCGATCAACATTACTTCCGAAAGTAATGACGATGGACCCCGTGCAAATGACTTTGCACTAGGTGTTCAAAATGATATTCTGAAGGAAGTTTCCTACAAATTGATGTCCAAAGTGAACAACATTACCCTCGAAAGTGATGACGATGGTCTCCGTGCGAATGACTTTGCACTAGGTGTCCGAAATGATATTCTACAGGAAGTTTCCTACAAATTGATATCCAGAGTGAAGAACATTACCTTCGAAAGTGATGACGATGGTCCCCGTGCAAATGGCTCTGCATAAGGTGTTCAAAATGATATTCTACAGGAAGTTTCCTACAAATGGATATTTTTAGTGAACAACATTACCCTCGGAAATGATGACGATGGTCCCTGTGCAAATGACTTTGCACTAGGTGTACAAAATGATATTCTACAGGAAGTTTACTACAAATTGATTTTCAACGCGACCAACCTTAGCCTCGAAAGTGATAATGAAGGACCCCGTGCGAATGGCTTTGCACCAGTTGTCATCACTTTCGAGGGTGATAATGGTCGCTTTGGTTAAAAATTTGTAGGGAACTTTTTGTAGAATATAATTTTGACCACCTAGTGTAAAGTCATTTGCACGGGGACCATTACCATCACTTTCGAGGGTAATTTTGGTCGCTTTGGATATCAATTTGTAGGAAACTTCCTGTAGAATATCATTTTAGACACCTAGTGCAGAGTCATTTGCACGGGGGCCATCTTAATCACTTTCGAGGGTAATGTTGGTCGCTTTGGATATCAATTTCTAGGGAGTTTCCTGTAGAATATCATTTTGAACACCTAGTGCAAAGTCATTTGTACGGGGACCATCGTCTTTACTTCCGAGGGTAATGTTGGTCACATAAAATATCAATTTGTAACAAACTTGAAGTAGAATATCATTTTGGACACCTAGCGCAAAGCCATTCGCACGGGGACCATCGTCACCACTTACGAGGGTAATGTTGGCCACTTGAGATATCAATTTTAGATAACTTCTTGTAGAATATAGTTTTGGACACAATGGAGGAATGTCGGACACGAATGGCGAAGCCATTTGCAAGGGGACCATTGTCAGCACTTTCGAGGGTAATGTTGGTCACTTAAGATATCAATTTGTAGACAACATCCTGTAGAATAAAATTCTGGACACCTGTGGAGCCATTTGCACAGGGACTATCGTCATCACTTTCGAGGGCTATGTTCGTCGAGTTAAAGATCAATTTATAGTGAACTTCCTGTAGAATATCATTTTGGACACCTAGTGCAAAGTCGTTTGCACAGGAACCATCGGCATCATTTCCGAGGGTAATGTTCGTCATTTAAAATATGCATTTGTAGGAAACTTCCTGTAGAACATCATTTTGAACACCTTATGCGAGCCATTTGCGAGGGGACTATCGTCATCACTTTCGAGGGTAATATTGGTCGCTTTGCATATCAACTTGTAGGGATCTTGCTGTAGAATATCAATTTGAAAACCTGGTGCAAAGCCATTTAGACGGGGACCATCGTCATCACTTTCCAGGGTAATGTTGGTCGCGTTGAAGATCAATTTCTAAGAAACTTCCTGTAGAATATCATTTTGAACACCTAGTGAAGAGTCATTTGCACGGGGACCATCTTTATCACTTTCGTGGATAATGTTGGTCGCTTTGGATATCAATTTGTAGGAAACTTCCTGTAGAATATCATTTCGGACACTAGTGCGAAGCCCTATGCACGGGTAGCATCGTCATCGTTTTCGAGTGTAATGTTGGTCACTTTTGGCATCAATTTGTAGGGAACTTCCTGTAGAATATCATTGTGGACACCTAGTGCAAAGTCATTAGTACTGGGTTCATCGTCATCACTTTCGAGGGTAATGTTGGTTGCGTTGAAGATCAATTTGTAGGAAACTACCTGTAGAATATCATTTTGGACACGTAGTACAAAGTCATTTGCACAAGGACCATCGTCGTCATTTCCGAGGGTAATGTTGGTCACTTAAAATATCCATTTGTAGGAAACTTCCTGTAGAATATCATTTTGAACACCTATTGCAGAGTCATTTGCACGGAGACAATCGTCATCACTTTCGAAGGTAATATTCTTCACTCTGGATATCAATTTGTAGGAAAATTCCTGTAGAATATTATTTTGGACACCAAGTGCAAAGCCATTTACACGGGGACCATAGTCATCACCTTCGAGGGTAATGTTGGTCACGTTGAAGCTCAATTTGTAGGAAACTTCCTGTAGCATATCATTTGAACACCTAGAGCAAAGCCATTTGCTCGCAGAGCATTGTCATCACTTTAGAAGGTAATGTTGGTCATTTTGGACATCAATTTGTAGGAAACTTCCTGTAGAATATTATTTTGGACACCTAGTGCAGAGTCATTTGCACGGGGACCATCGTCATCACTTTCGAGGGTGATAATGGTCGCTTTGGTTAAAAATTTGTAGGAAAATTTTTGTAGAATATAATTTTGAACACCTAGTGTAAAGTCATTTGCACGGGGACCATTAAAATCACTTTCGAGGATAATCCTGGTCGCTTTGGATATAAATTTGTAGGAAAATTCCTGTAGAACATCATTTCGGACACCTGGTGCAAAGTCATTTGCACGGGGACCATCGTCATCACTTTCGAGGGTAATTTTGGTCACTTTGGCCATCAATTTGTTTGACAAACATTACCCTCGAAGGTGATGATGATGCTCTCCGTGCAAATGGCTTTGCTCTAGGTGTTCAAAATGATATTCTACAGGAAGTTTCCTAGAAATTGATCTTCAACGCAACCAACATTACCCTCGAAAGTGATAAAGATTGTCCCCGTGCAAATGACTCTGCACTAGGTGTCTAAAATGATATTCTACAGGAAGTTTCCTACAAATTTATGTCCAAAGTGACCAACATTACCCTCGAAAGTGATGACGATAATTTCCGTGCAAATGGCTTTGCTCTAGGTGTTCAAAATGATATTCTACAGGAAGTTTCCTAGAAATTGATCTTCAACGCGACCAACATTACCCTCGAAGGTGATTAAGATGGTCCCCGTGAAAATGACTCTGCACTAGGTGTCCAAAATGATATTCTACAGGAAGTTTCCTACAAATTGATATCCAAAGTGACCAACATTACCCTTGGAAGTGATTACGATGGTCACCGTGCAAATGGCTTCGCATTAGGTGTTCGAAATAATATTCAACAAGTCGTTCCCCACAATCTGATATCCAAAGTGATTAACATAACCCTCGAAAGTGATGACGATGGTCCCTGTTCAAATGGCTTCGTACTAGGTGTCCAAAATCATTTTCTGCAGGAAGTTTACTACAAATCGATATCCAAAGCGACCAAAATTACCCTCAAAAGAGATTCCGATGGTACCCGTGCAAATGGCTCTGCAAAAGGTGCCCAAAATGATATTCTACAGGAAGCTTTCTACAAATTGATATCCAAAATTACCAACATTACCTTTGGAAGTGATGACGATGGTCCCCGTGCAAACAGCTTTGCATTAGGTTTCCAAAATGATATTCTACAGGAAGTTCCCTACAAATTAATATCCAAAGCGACCAACATTATCCACGAAAGTAAAGACGATGGTCCCCGTGCAAATGGCTTTGCACTTGGTGTCCAAAATGATATTCTGCAGGAATTTCCCTACAAATCGATATCCAGAGTGAAGAATATTACCTTCGAAAGTGATGACGATTGTCTCCGTGGAAATGACTCTACACTAGGTGTTCAAAATGATATTCTACAGGAAGTTTTCTACAAATGGATATTTTAAGTGACCAACATTACCCTCGGAAATGACGACGATGGTCCTTGTGCAAATGACTTTGTACTAGGTGTCCAAAATGATATTCTACAGGTAGTTTTCTACAAATTGATCTTCAACGCAACCAACATTACCCTCGAAAGTTATGACGATGAACCCCGTGCAAATGACTTTGCACTAGGTGTCCAAAATGATATTCTACAGGAAGTTCTCTACAAATTGATGCCCAAAGCGACCAACATTATCCTCGAAAGTGATAACGGTGGTCCCCGTACAAATGACTTTGCACCAGGTTTTCAAAATGATATTCTACAGGAAGTTCCCTACAAAATGATATCCAAAGCGACCAACATTACCCTCGAAAGTGATGACGATGGTCCCCTTGCAAATAGCTTCGCCATTCGTGTCCGAAATTCCTCGATTGTGTTCAAAATTATATTCTACTAGAAGTTATCTACAAATTGATATCTCAAGTGACCAACATTACCCTCGGAAGTGATGACGATGGTCCCAGTGCAAATGGCTCTGGACAAGGTATCCAATATGATATTCTACAAGGAGTTCCCTACAAATTGAAATCCAAAGTAACCAACATTACCTCCGAAAGTGATGACGATGGTCAAGTGCAAATGGCTTTGCACTAGGTGGTCGGAATGATATTCTACAAGAAGTTTCCTACAAATTGATGTCTAAAGTGACCAACATAAAACTCGTAAGTGATGATGATGGTCCAGTGCAAATGGCTCAGCACTAGGTGTCCAAATTATATGCTACACGAAGTTTCCTACAAATTGATATCTTAAGTGACCAACATTCACTCGAAAGTGATCACAAAGGTTACCGTGCAAATGGCTTTGCACTAGGTGTTCAAATTATATTCTACAGGAAGTTTCCTACAAATCGATATCTTAAGTGACCAACATTATCTTCGAAAGTAATGATGATGGTCCCCGTGCAACTGACTTTGCACTAGCTGTTCAAAATTATATTCTACAGGAAGTTCCCTACAAATTGTTATCCAAAGCGACCAACATTACCCTCGAAAGTGATGACGATGGTCCCTGTGCAAATGACTTTGCACTAGGTGTCCAAAATGATATTCTACAGGAAGTTCCCTACAAATTGATGTCCAAAGTGACTAACATTACCGTCGAAAGTGATGAAGATGCTCTCCGTGCAAATGGCTTCCTTCTGGGTGTTCCAAATGATATTCTACAGTAAGTTTCCTAGAAATTGATCTTCAACGTGACCAATATTACCCTCGAAAGTGATGACGATAGTCCCCTCGCAAATAACTTTGCACAAGGTGTCCAAAATTATATTCTGCGTGAAGGTTCCTACACATTGATATCTTAAGTGACCAGAATTACCCTCGAAAGTGATGACAATGGTCTCCGTGCAAATAACTTTGCACTAGGTGTCCGAAATGATATTCTATTGGAATTTCCCTACAAATTGATATCCAGAGTGAAGGACATTACCTTCGAAAGTGATGACGATGGTCCCTGTGCAAATGGCTCTGCATAAGGTGTAAAAAATGATATTCTACAGGAAGTGTCCTACAAATGGATATTTTAAGTGACCAACATTACCCTTGGAAATGATGACGATGGTCTATGTGCAAACGATTTTGCACTAGGTGTCCAAAATGATATTCTACAGGAAGTTTACTACAAATTGATCTTCAACGTGACCAACATTACCCTCAAAAGTGATAACGATGGACCCCGTGCGAATGGCTTCGCACCAGGTGTTCAGAACGATATTCTACAGGAAGTTTCCTACAAATTGATATCCAAAGTGACCAACATATCCCTCGAGAGTGATGACGATGGTCCCTGTGCAAATGGCTCCCCAGGTGTCCAAAATTATATTCTTCAGGAAGTTGTCTACAAATTGATATCCTAAGTGACCAAAATTAACCTCGAAAGTGATGACGATTTTCCCCGTGCAAATGACTTTGCACTAGGTGTTCAAAATGATATTCTACAAGAAGTTCCCTACAAATTGTTATCCAAGGCGACCAACATTATCCTCGAAAGTGATGACGATGGTCCCTGTGCAAATGACTCCGCACTAGGTGTACAAAATTATATTCTATACGTAGCTTCCTACAAATTGATCTTAAACGCAACCAACATTACCCTCGAAAGTAATGACGATGGACCCCGTGCAAATGACTTTGCACTAGGAGTACAGAATGATATTCTACAGCAAGTTTCCTACAATTTTATGTCCAAAGTGACCAACATTACCCTCGAAAGTGATGACGATGCTCCACGTGCAATGGGCTTTGCACTAGGTGTCCAAAATGATATTCTACAGGAAGTTCCCTACAAATTGATATCCAAAGCGACCAACATTATC
This sequence comes from Neuroterus valhalla, assembly GCA_011762715.2. NCBI lineage: Eukaryota > Metazoa > Arthropoda > Insecta > Hymenoptera > Cynipidae > Neuroterus > Neuroterus valhalla. Next base: position 5,397 of record WSXT02069068.1, on the reverse strand, counting down.
CACGAAAGCGAAGACGATGGTCCCCGTGCAATTAACTTTGCACTAGGTGTTCAAAATGATATTCTACAGGAAACTCCTTACAAATTGATGGCCAAAGCGACCAACATTACCCTCGAAAGTGATTAAGATGGTCCCCGTGCAAATGACTCTGCACTAGGTGTCTAAAATGATATTCTACAGGAAGTTTCCTAGAAATTGATATCCCAAGCGACCAATATTACCCTCGAAGGTGATGACGAAAGTCCCCTCGCAAATGGCTCTGCATAAGGTGTCCGAAATTATATTCTACAGGAAGTTGTCTACAAATGGATATTTTAAGTGACCAACATTACCCTCGAAAGTGATAACGATGGACCCCGTGCGAATGGCTTTGCACCAGGTGTTCAGAATGATATTCTACAGGAAGTTTCCTTAAAATTGATATCCAACGCGACCAACATTACTCTAGAAAGTGATGACGATGATCCCTGTGCAAATGGGCTAACACTAGGTGTCAAAAATTATATCCTTCAGGAATTTCCTACAAATCGATTTCTGAAGTGACCGACATTACCTTCGAAAGTGATGACGATGGTCACGTGCAAATGGCTTTGCACTAGGTGTTCGAAATGATATTCTACAGGAAGTCTCCTACAATTTGTTATCCAAAATGACCAACATAACCCTCGAAAGTGATGACGATGGTCCCCATGCAAATGGCTTTGCACTAGTTGTTCAAAATGATATTCTACAGGAAGTTCCTAACAAATTGATATCCAAAGCGACCAACATTACCCTCGAAAGTGATGACGATGGACCTCGTTCAAATGGCTTTGCACGAGGGGTTCAAAATGATATTGTACATGAAGTTTCCTAAAAAATGTTGTCCAAAGTTACCAACATTACCCTCGAAAGTGATGACGATGGTCTCTGTGCAAATGGCATTGCACTAGGTGTTCAAAATGTTATTCTACAAGAAAATTCCTACAAATTGATCTCCAACGCGACTAACATTACCCTCGAAAGTGATGACGTTGGTCCCCGTCCAAGTGGCTTTGCACCAGGTTTTCAAAGTGATATTCTTCAGGAAGTTCCCTACAAATTGTTATCCAAAGCGACCAATATTACCCTCGAAAGTGATGAAGATGGTCTCGTGCAAATAGCTTTGCACGAGGTGTCCAAAATGATATTCTACAGGAGGATTCCTACAAATTGGTATCCAGAGTGACGAGCGTTACCTTCGAAAGTGATTACGATGGTCCCCGTGCAAATGGCTCCCCAGGTGTCCAAAACTATATTCTACAGGAAGTTTCTTAAAAATTGATATCTTAAGTGCCCAACATTACCCTTGACAGTGATGGCAATGGTTCCCGTGCAAATGGCTTTGTACTAGGTGTTCAAAATGATATTCTACAGGAAGTTTCCTACAAATTGATCTTCAACGCGACCAACATAACCCTCGAAAGTGACGACGATGGTCCCCGTGCGAATGGCTTTAAACTAGTTGATCAAAATGATACCCTACAGAAAGTGTCCTACAAATTGATATCCAAAGTGACCAACATTACCCTCATAAGTGCTGACGATGGTCCCTGTGCAAATGGCTTTGCACTGGGTGTCCAAAATGATATTCTTCAGGAAGTTCCTCACAAATTGATATTCAAAGTGACGAACATCACCTTCGAAAGTGATGATGATGGTCCCCGTGCAAATTGCTTTGAACTAGTTGTTCAAAATTATATTCTACAGAAAGTTTCCTACAAATTGATATCCGGAGTGACCATCAATACCCTCGGGAGTGATAACTTTGGTTCCCGTGCAAATGGCTTTGCACTAGGTGTTTAAAATGATATTCCACAGGAAGTTTCCTACAAATTGATATCCAAAGTGACCAACATAACCCTGGAAAGTGGTGACGATGGTCCCGTGCAAATGGCCATGCTCTAGGTGTTCGAAATGATACTCTACAGGAAGTTTCCTACAAATTGATGTCCAAAGTGACCAACATAACCCTCGAAAGTGATGACCTTGGTCCCCGTGCAAATTGCTTTGCACTAGGTGTTGAAATGATATTCTACAGGAAGTTCCCTACAAATTGATATCCAAAGCGACAAACATTATCCTCGAAAGTGATGACGATGGTTCCCGTGCAAATGAATTTGCACTAGGTATTCAAAATGATATTCTACAGGATGTTTCCTACAAATGAATATCTAAAGCGATCACATTACCCTCAAAAGTGATGACGATGGTCCCCGTGCAAATGACTCTGCACTAGGTGTCAAAAATGATATTCTACAGGAAGTTTCCTATAGATTGATGTCCAAAGTGACCAACATTACCCTTGAAAGTGATTACGATGGTCTTCGTGCAAATGGCGTGGCTCTAGGTGTTCAAAATGATATTCTACAGGAAGTTTCCAACAAATTGATCTCCAACGCGACCAACATTACCATCGAAAGTGATGACGATGGTCCCCGTCCAAACGGTTTCTACCAGGTTTTCAAAGTGATATTCTACAGGAAGATCCCTACAAATTGATATCTAAAGCGACCAACATTACCCTCGAATGTGATGACGATAGTCCCCTCGTAAATGGCTTTGCACTAGATGTCCAAAATGATATTCTTTAGGAATTTTCCTCTAAATTGATAACCAGAGTGACGAACATTGCCTTCGAAAGTGATGACGATGGTCCCCGTGCAAATGGCTGTGCACTTGGTGTTCAAAATGATATTCTACATGAAGTTTCCTACAAATGTATATTTTAAGTGACCAACATTACTCTCGGAATTGATGACGATGGTCCCTGTGAAAATGACTTTGCACTAGGTGTCCAAAATGGTATCCACAGGAAGTTTTCTACAAAATTGATCTTCAACGCGACCAATATTACCCTCGAAAGAGATGACGATGACCTCGTGTAAATGACTTTGCACTAGGTGTCCAAAATTATGTTCTACAGGAATTTTCCTACAAATTGATGTCAAAGTGACCAACATTACCCTCGAAAGTGATGCCGATGGTCCCCTCGCAAATGAATTTGCACTAGGTGTTTAAAATTATATACTACGGGAAGTTTCCTACAAATTGATATCCTAAGTGACCAACATTACCCTCGAAAGTGATGACGATGGTCTCGTGCAAATGGCGTTGCATTAGGTGTCCAAAATGATATTCTACAGGAAGTTTCCTACAAATTTGTATCCAACGTGACGAACATTACCTTCGAAAGTGATGACGATGGTCCCCGTGCAAATGGCTGTGCACTAGGTGTTCAAAATGCTATTCTACAGGAAATTTCCTACAAATGGATATCTTGAGTGACCAAAATTACCCTCGAAAGTGATGACGATGGTCCCCGTGCAAATGACTTTGCACTAAGTGTCCAAAATGATATTCTACAGGAAGTTTCCTACAAATTGATCTTCAACGCTACCAGCATTACCCTCGAAAGTATTGACGATGGTACCCGTGCAAAGGACTTCGCACTAGGTGTCCAAACTTATATTCCACATGAAGTTTCCTACAAATTGATGTCAAAAATGACCAACATTACCTTCGAAAGGGATAATGATGCTCCCCGTGCAAAGGGCTTTGCACTAGGTGTCCAAAATTTTATTCTACAGGAATTTGTCTACAAATTGATATCTCAAGTGAACAACATTACCCTCGGAAGTGATGGCAATGGTCCCCTTGCGAATGGCTTTGCACTAGGTGTCCAAAATGATATCCTACCTCAAGTTTCCTACAAATTAATATTTTATGTGACCAACATTACCCTCGGAAGTGATGACGATGGTCCCCGTGCAAATGGCTTGTTTGCACTAGGTCTTCAAAATTATATTCTGCAGGGAGTTTCCTACAAATTGATATCCAAAGTGTCAAACATAACCCTCGAAAGTGATGACGATGGTCTTCATGCGAATGGCTTCGCACTAGGTGTCCAAAATTATATTCTACAGGAAGCTTCCTTACAATTGATATCTTCCCACCTACAAATAATTAATTGGACACGATTAAGAACGATTCAGAGTTGTAAAAAATTCAATCGTTTTCAATCGTTGCTAATCGATGTAGTATTTGACAATCGATTTCAATTATTTCCAATCGTGAACAGAGGTTCTGTTCCAACACCTTATGTTCCTGATTGTTCCCGATCGGGTACGCGCCTGCGCAAAGAACTCAAATCGGACTTGGTAATTCCGAATCGAAAATACATAATTAACAGATACTAGAATCATTCAGACACCAAATCATTTAACTGTACATAATGTATATATGTAACCTTGGTATAACTAAATGGAAATCATTGTTCAAGTTCCATTTTTCCGCAAATTTTCATACTATTTTTTAGAAAATTTATTCGAGATATTCATCTTTTTCTGAAAAAATGCATGCATTTGAGAAATTGAGAGAAAGCATTTCTTTTTAAAAATTTTATAGATCCAACTTTTTACAATTTTGACATTTTGAAATAATGTATTTGACTATGTTTTAACTGTTTTCAAATTTATTATACCATTATTCTATGAAAGAAATTTTGTAATGTTCCCGCGTGATAACGTGTTTGGAGTAAACTTCTACATGGCCAGATGGCGCTTCTTTTATGTTCGTTTAGGCCAGGTCGTTCATGATTAGCTGATCAGTTGTTTATTTCTGAAGTGACATCGATCATCTATCTATATGTGCCAGTGTATGTTTTTGCGAAGTTTTCATGTCGTTTCGTGATTACACGAGACAAGAAACCTTGAGAAATGAAAGGAAATCTGTCAGGTAAGGTAATAAATGTTAATTCCTAAAGTTTTGTATTCTGACTCGTGTTCCTTAATCGATAATTTATAGATACTGAAAGCCTGAGGTTATAACATCCTTTTTAGAGCGGTGAATTTTCATCATGTTTTTATATTCTTCATAATGACACTGTCAAGTATTTGAATGTAACATTGAATTTATATTAAAATAATTATTATCTACTATAGGATGATTACCTACTAAGGGGAAGTCTCTCGTATGTTGAAAAATTTTGAATTAGAAACCTCCCAAAGAATGGACATTTTTAGATAAGGTAAAATTGAAAAACAAAGATGAATATTTCAAAGAGACGAGAGAAACAATATCATCTTAGAAAGAGTAAGTAGTTTTTCCTCTTTTTTAGATTGATTTTTCACGCAAGCTTAGCAATTTTCATCCATATTATCAATCAACATACCTCAGAGTATACATCCAATTTCAAAGAATATAAATCCAGATATAAATTTAGATGAAAAAGCTAGAGGCTTCTATAGAATTTCAGAATTTGAAAAATTTTATATAATTTTTATTCAATATGAATAATCTCATTCTACTTGGTGGGTACCTATCACCACTACGTAGCGCGTCCCCAGGTTGCGGATAGAGGAAAGGCCCCTGAGGTTA
>WSXT02069067.1:0-26765 GCA_011762715.2 Neuroterus valhalla | reverse complement strand
GTTAAGTCAGGATTTGGACGTCATTTAAGGGGGGGGGGGGTGTAAAAAATGTGGACAGAAATGGACAAGCAGAAGGGGGGTGTCAAAACTCAAATTTGGATTCAGAAAACATTTTTGCCCATCCAAAATCGAATTCACATTTCAGTACTGTTGAAGTATGCCTGCAAAGTTTTGTCAAAACTTGAAAGCAGCATTTGTGTATGACCATATTAAAAAGCTCACTTTGTCGTTTCTCAATAAAGGTAAAATTAAAACTGGACAAAGTAAAGCTGTTTGAATATGGATGCACACATTCAAATTTCCAGCGCTGTGAACTAAAAGACTTACAAATTGGATTCTGTACAAGTAGTTAGGTCAATTATTTAACCCTTCCTAACAAGTTTTCATTAGTTGATGGAACTTTAAACTATTTTAACCATTTTTTCAGAGACCAAATAGTGACATCAAACAATAAAAAATCTAAATTCATAAAATACGCACAATATAATTGTTTTGCACCAAAACAGTTATAATAATGTGTACTAGAATCCATATTATTCTACTTTAATATTGTTTCTGAAACGCAAAGCTTCCAAGTTGAAATATTTGAGCATTTAATTAATAATTTAATTCGATCGATTGAGTAAGAGAATATTTTCGTATTTATGCAGTAGAATATATTACAATCTCCTAATCAAGAGTTTTTCAATTTTCCTGGTCAACTAGAAGTAACATATTAATGTTTGTCGCAAAACATTCTTTCACACAAAAGATGTTACATTGCAGAATAAATCATTTTTCAAAAGAATATTCAAATTTTCAACAAAAAAATCTAATTTTTCAAAAAAAATGGAACAGTTAAATTTACAGTTCAGAAATTCAATTTGGGATGACAAAAAAAAACTTATTTCTAACAAAATAGTTCATTCCTCAACAAATGTGATGAATTTTCAAATAACATTATAAATGTCCAACCAGAACAGTTAAATTTTAGACCAAGAAGATGAATTTTCAACTAAAAAGATGAATACTTGAATAAAGCATTCAAATTTTCAAGCATGAATGTGAATATTCAAACAAGATTCATTTTCAAATAGAAAGAGTAATTTTCCAAGGAAAAATAAAATGTTTCAACAAAATAGTCGAATTTCGAAATCAAAAAAGGAATTATTTTCAACCAAAAATGAAACAGTAACATTTTTTCATTTAAAAAACCAAGCATAAAAGTTTGATACTAAAACGAAGAATCTTTCACTAAAGGAGTCAAGTTTTTAAACAAATAAATTAACTTTTACTGAAAAACGTGAATTGTCAACGAAAATTAGAAAACTCAAATTTGAAAATGGAAATAATGGATGTTGGAAAAAATTACTTATAACAGATAAAAAACTAATTTCGACACAAAAAACAAACTTTAAACAAGCAAAAAAAAACTAACTTTCAAATAAATTATTACATTTTCACAATAAATGATGACAAATCGGATAAAACTAAAATGAAACTGAAATGATAAATCTTTAACTAGAATGATTCAATTTTTGACAAAAAAATAATTTTCAACCAAAAAATACAATCTTTCAACATATTGGTTGAAATGTGAACTGTGAAGATAAAATTTTCAAACAAAAATGGAATAATGGCATATTTAGCTTGAAACGGAATATCCAAATTTTCGATTCAAAAAGAATTATCACCGAATCATCGAATTTTGGACTAGAAAAGATCAATTTTCCATCAAAAATGAAACAGTTAAATTTTCTGTTGAAGTAATTGATTTCCGACCAAACTGATGAATTTTCAGGTATAATGATTAATCTTCAACGGGAATAGATTTATTTTAAGAGGAAATATGAATTTTTAATGATAAATATTAATTTCCTACAAAGAAGGCAAATTTTCCATGCAGTACAGAAATTCTCAAAGAAATAGTTTAATTTTCAAATTCAAAAATCAATAATCAACTAAATACTTGAATTTTCATTAAAAAAAGGATAAATTGATTTTTTTAAAAGTGGTTCCAATCTCAACCAGAGGTGAATTTTGAGTCGAAAAATGCAACTTCAACAAAAAAATGTTATTTTCAACAAAGAAGTTTAAATTTCAATATTTCTTCTTCGGAATACTACTCCTACTCCAAAAAATGCTCTAAATACTTTCTTTATTTGAAATTAAGAGGAGAGGACTTTAAAATTGTGACAAATTTTGAATGAGAAGAAAGATATTTTAAAATTCCTCTCTTCTAAATCCGAATTATAATTAGTTTGAAAAGTTCCCGTTCCATGTTAAAAATTCCCTCTTCCAAGTGAAATATACTTCCTCACTGAAACTCTCTGCCTTGAAATAAAAACAATAAGTATTTTCCGAAATTCCCTGTTCTAAGTCATAAAAATGAGGAAAAGCAAAAAAAAAACGTGATAAATACATTTGTTTGAAAAAATTCTGATAATAATATTTTTTGTATGTTTGGGCTATCATCAATTCGATTATCAAATTTCAGTCAGCTGAAAAAATCTCACAGAGCGAAAAATTTGCAAAACGTTTTTATTATAATGGAAAAAATTAACATTTTTCCTCTCATGACGTATAGATATATTCAAAAATTTTCAGAATCAGACTAAAGGAACGTTACAATCTTTGAATCAAATGATAATATGTCTTTTTGATTCATCAAAAGGAAGCGGTCATTTCTCGTATTTTTTTTCGGTAGGATTTTTAATAGTCTAGGTTGAGTCAAGTAAATTCCCGTCTTTCAATTGAATTCCCGGTCATTTCCCGGTAAATAAAACTGTCGGTCATTTCCTGAGCTTTTTCGGTCATGTCGCCACTCTGAAGGAGCATTAAAACGCATATATTCCACAACAAAATGAAGATTTCTTTAAAGTTGAATGCATCCAAGTTTGCCTTCGTGAAACAAAGTTTACTACATTTTTATGACCAATAAAAATGATTTGGGGTTTTGAAAATGAGCGTTTTTGGACCTAAAATCCTTTACTTATATTCTAAGAAATATAGAATAATAAAAAATTATTAGAAGCCATCTACTGAAAAATGTATCCTTCCAAAATTCAAAGAGTCATATTGACACCTCATCGACTAGAATATATACAATTAAAATATATTCGGCTAGAATGAAATTGTGAGTGCACTATTTTCGAGTGCACTATTTTCCTAACTCCATAGATCTTTATTTGTCCCGAAGCCTCCTTCTCGGGAACCTTTTGAACATCCCCCTATGACCTACTTGGAAAATTTAAAGCAGTTCTGACACACTTTAGAAAACTGAGTCTTTTCTGCGATTCTCCTGAACATATTAACATTTCTAAATCATCAATTTCAGAGAATATTGAGTAGGATACCTTCACGAAAGTGCACCTTTCTTGCACGTAATGGAAGATCATGGGGCCCAAGATTCTCTCTGGACAGGGAACACACAAGTATCCCTCGGAGAGTAGCCAGAGTGCTGCTGGGTATACCCCTGTCCTTGTCATCGGTCCCCATTATTAATCCTCTCTAGATTAACGCCATTCAGAGTGTAAAAGATTTAATATACACTTGAGATCACTTTACTCCTCACTTTTTTCAATTATGCAATCACCTCGAAAAATACGTCCTTTCCATTTCACCAAATTCGGCACTTCACTCGCGTGCGTCACTTTCACTGAAAAATTCATCATTGCTGTAAGCTGGACAATATTATTTGTTTCTTCATCTCATGGCTGCTTCGCGTTCTCCTTTTTTATCTTGCAAGAAAATATCAATAGAGAATGTAGATAACGTAAGAAGATTAAAATCTCAGATAGGAAAGAATGACGAGTTTAGGTGATGACGTAAGATTTACTACTCAAGGTGTTTCAGCACACAACTCAATTATGCACATGCTTTTGTTTTGAAAATAGAGTGAACGAAATAACGTTACTCGAGAGAGACAGACACGTTATCATGCAACGAGGGAAAAATCTGGGTTAAACTTGGCGAGTCTCGAGGTTTGAGCAAGTGAGTTGTCAAAAAAGTAAACCAGATTACCTGAACGGTATGGAAGACTGTTAGTGTTTTACTGTCCACGAGACGAGACGAGACGCTCGGGAGCAACGGAGCAAAACATTTAACTTCAAAATTACAGTTATAATCCTCTAGGTGTTGATTCAGCACCATAAAAATGCATTTGACTCATAAAAAGGCACTTAATACCAGTATTCAACAGAAATTTGAGAACCCATCAAATGAAAGTTGTAAGACTCTTTTGCTGGCTGGAGGCTTCCCAATCAGGATTTACTTAATGCAAAAAGCAAGTTGCTGTCATCTAGAATAGACAGCGTGGCGATTCGGCGGACGATTTCAAATTCCCGGTCATTTCCCGGTTCTTCAAGGTCAAGTTTTTCAATTTTCCCAGTCAACTAGAAGTAACATATCTATATTTGCCGTAAAACGCAAACATTGATTCTTGTTCATGGCAATCAGTCTAAGCATTCTTTAACACGACAACAGATCAAACATTGCAAAATAAATCAATTTTGGAAAAAGTGCCTAAACTTCCAACAGAAAATAGCATTTTTTCACGGGAATTGGAACAGGTAAACTTATAATCGATAAAAATCAATTCACGATAATAGAAAAAAAACGGCTTTACAACTATTAGTTCATCTTTCAATCAAGAAGATGAATATTCAAATAAAAAGATAAATATTTAACTAGAGCACTTCAATTTTCAACCATGAAGGTGAGATTTAAAACGAAAAGATTAATTTCCAAGTAGAAAGGATCATTTTCTAAGAAAAAATATAATGTTTCAACAAGATAGTCGAATTTCGAACTCAAAAAATAATTATTCGCAACAAAAAATGGATCAGTAACATTTTTAGGTAAAACAAAAAACAATTTCAAACCAAGCAAAAGAGTTTTACGCTAAAACGAAGAATCTTCAACCATAGGAGTTGAGTTTTAAACAGATAAATTAACTTTTACTGAAAAAGACAAATTGTCAACGAAAATGTGAATACTCAATTTTAAAATGAAAAAAATGGATGCTTTACTAAACAAATTAATTTTTGACTGAAGCTATGGAATTTCCAATAGGAATAAATTAAATTTTCAGTTGAAAAAATTACTTATGACAAAAATAAACTTACTTTGAATAAAAAAACTAGCTTTCAACAAAAGCAATATTTTTCTACGAACAAAAAAACTAAGTGTCGAACAAATTACTACATTTTTATATAAAATTATGCAAAATAGAATGAAATTGTAAATTATTAACTGAAGTAGTTGAATTTTAAACCAGAAAGATTAGTTTTTAACTGGAATTAATGATGATCAGTTGAATACAATAGTTTAGTTTTTGACAAAAAATTATTTTTCAACCAAAAAATACAATTTTCCAAGAAAATGGTTGAAATTTGAACTATAAAAATAAAAATTTTCAAACAAAGATGGAATGAATAATGAAGAAAATGAATAACTAGATGAATGTTCGACTGAAATGAAAAATGTTTAACTGTATAACTTGCATTGTTAACCGTAACAAAGAATTTTGGGAGGAATATTAACTTCCTAAGGAAAAGATAATTTTCTACCAAAAAATCGATTTTTGAAAAAGATATGTAAAGTTTCAACGAATTTATTGAGTTTTAAATTCAAAAAGATAAATTCTCACCAAATTGGCGTATTTTCAACTAGAAAAGATCAACTTTTCACTAAAAATGAAACAGTTATATTTTCAGATGAAATAATGAATCTTCAAAGAATAGATGTATTTTGGGCGAAAGGATGAATTTTTGATCATATAGATTAATTTTCTAAAAAAAGGACAAATTTTTCACAAAATACATAAATTCCTAAAGGAATAGTTTAATTTAAAAATTCAAAAATCAATGTTCAATTCAATTGTCACCAAAGCAAGATGAATCGATTTTTAACAAAGTAGTTACAATTTCAACCAGAGGTGAGTTTTGAATCAAAATAATGCAACTTTAACATGAAAATTCGATTTTCAACGAACAAGTTTAAATTTCAAACAAGTAAATGATTTTTTAATTAGAAAAGCATGGATTTTCAATGCACAATTTGAATAAGTTTTCTATCATAATTTAGAAATTTTCCTCCTTCGGAATACTACTTCTACTCTAAAGACTGCTTGTGACGAAATTTGAATTGAAGGAAGGATTTTTTTTACTTCCTCTCTAAAACTCCTTGCCCTAAAATAAAAACTATAATTATTTTCTGCAATTCCCTGTCCCAAGTCTTATAAATGAGAAAAAGTAGATAAAACATGATAAATAAATTTTTTGAAAAAATTTAGATAATAATTCTTTCTGTATGTTTGGGCTACCATCAATTCGATTATCAAATTTATTTATTCATTTGCGAAACGTTTTTCTTATTCAAGAAAAAAAAATTAAAATCCTTCCTCTCATGAAGTATAGATGTATTCAAATATTCACATTCTTTAAATCAGAGGTGTCCAATGCGTGAGCGACGGTGTAAATAACTGTCAATCGTCAATCCCCTCTCTTACCGCCTTTAATGCGTCCATGCGGTGAGCGCGTAGTGGAAAGGGGAAATGAGAAGAGGATTCTCGAAGAAGCGCTCGGAAGAGGGGAAGAAAGGAGAAGCGCGCCAGCCTTGCGTTGGACACCCCTGCTTCAAATCAAATGATAATATATCTTTTTGATTCATAAAAAGAAAGCAGTCATTTCTCAAATTTTATCGGGAGAATGTTGAATAGTCTAGGTTGAGTCAAATGAATTCCAGGTTTTTTATTAAAATTCCCGTTCATATCCCGGTAGAGTCGCCACCCTGATAGAGGATCAATTTTGCATTAAATTTGGTCTTGATCTCAATTCAAACCCATAAATTAATACAAATTTGAGTGTCGCGGGTACGCGGCAAATGTGAATCATCCCTGTCGAATTTATAATGGAACGTTTGTGCGGGCTAGTTGCTTTGCTGGATTGATAAAGCTGTTGTCTACATGAAAATGCGTGTTTCGGGGCTGCCCGTCACTCAAGGGGTGTTTTCACATCAAAACGTGACTCAAAATCTTTCGTATTCAAAAGAGAAAGTAATTTTGGCGCGTGGATGCTAACATTGTCAATGTCAGCGGTACCTTCGGTACGTTATTTTGTGTAATGACAGGGTAATTTTGACGACAAAGAGTTCTTGTAACGAGCATCAGCAAGGCTCAAGAAGAGGAACGTTAATGACTGCAACCGCAAAGAACGGAGCATAACTGCCACTCTCGAGGGCGCACAGTGCAATTCCAAACGTTTTGCGTCAGCGTGCAAATTTAATCAGCTATTTAACGGAGATAAGTGTGTATTCTCTTCTTGCAGTAAAGGTCACAATTAGATCGGTGGAACATTGCATTTGGTTTGCTGATTTATCGACTGTGTTTATCGACCGGAAACGATATATAGACTCCATTCAAATGGACTTGGAGCCGTTTGAATTTCGACAGGGACAAACCTGGCTGGATTTAGTAAACGACTGGCTCGATTTGAGCAATCTCAGTATCGTAAAGAACTTGATGAGGATTGCAAATTCTAGTCAACTGGTCGCCCATTATTATTACATTACCTAATTAATAAATAGATGTTATACTTTATTTAGTTTGGCATTTGGAATACTGTTTTAGACTATTTCGTATTAATTTTCTAAAGTAGAAAATGGGATCACGACTTTATTTAAAGAGTTTAATTCAACCACTTTGAAGATTAGTTTTGACTGCGTATTAAATGAATTCCGCGCACGCTGGTTGAACGAGATGGGAAATAAATGAAAACTGCACTCGGCACTTTGCAACTGGGAGGTTCTTACAATCTCATTGGAGTGGTTCGCACAGTGCATACTAGTACGACGAGTCAGAAAATATAGACCCCACTTGTGTTTATACTCGCGAGGCACGTTTCAACTTTTTAAGTTTCCCGCCAACCAGGGAAGATCCGTGGCGGCAAATTCAAACGCAAGCCACGCTTGATCTCAATCAAATCTACATTTCGCATAAAGGGGAAAGAAAGAAAACATGAATAACTTCTTATCAAACATCAAATGAATAGCCAAGTCGTTCGTTCACCCCTTTTTTTCATCCTTTCCATAAAGCAAACACCCCATAACCTTGCATTTTAATTTTGTCCACCTGTATTCTGTCAAGGTCGTTATAAAATATTTGACCGTAGCAGTGAAATGTTTGAAAATATAATTCGAACAAAATGAAGCAACCATGGATGTAACAAAAATTTCTATTGACCCATTTAACTAATATCCGAACGGAACTTCACCGATTCTCCAAGCCACTTCACTCATTTCCTCCAACATTTAAAAAATCAGGTTGTCGAAGAAAACTCGATCTTCTCCTTGTTTACTCATCCTGTATTACCTATTTCCATTCCAATTATTGATTAAGCATTATTTATTTGAATGCTTGTGCAACTTTGATTTTACTTCCACTTCTCGAAATTGTCTCGGGGCCTCCCCCACGAGAACAGAACACGAAACACATCCGTAAACATCCATCGTTGCACTGTATCCAGTTTTTTTGAACCATAACTTAAAACTGTATTCAAATCGGGATTATTTTATTTATCCAAGAATTCGTTGGCCTTTTGGTTTTAGGATGAAAAAAGAAAGGATGCAGGTCGTTGCACTACCGGCACACGTAACTTCCGGTGCACGGGTATTGGGCCTGACCCAAATTAAGGAGAACTGTATATTTAATACATTATTGAGGATAAAAAAAATTTTCCACGGGGATCAACAAGTTTGCGAGGGGTAATGGACTCATTGTCAGTGATAAGTAATAAGTCGCTGAACACGAGTTTTCGATCGCACGTCCCGATAGACTGTGTGTGACTGACTTAAAGCTGTCTCGAGTGAAGGCAAAAGTCCCACCACGGAGGCATTACACCTTCGACAACGTGCTTCATACTCCCCACCGGTCCCCTCTTTTATTCACCGGAGTAGGGAATGTAAATGTGCCTCTAGTTAGAATTGCTTCAGGTGAATTGGAATTTTTCTTTTGAAATACTTTTCGAAAGTTGTACCAGAATATAGAAATATAGAATATCATTTCGAGTGTTTTATTATGAGTTGAAAAGCGTACAATTGTACCGTCTGTTTAGAATTTGAATGACCGCAGTGATCCACTATTATTAATATCAATTATACCGCAGAGATTTTGTCCTCTAGATGAAAATGAATACTTTTGAATGGATTTTAATCTTTTCAATTAACAGCAAGCAAACTTGAGATTAATAAGACTCGCAAACATCTGGTGTGTACTATAAGAGTGAAATTATGCTTACATAATTGGAAGCTTCTGTAATGGCTTAATCAAACTGACGATGGTCCCCTCAGATCGTCTTTCGAGTCTGTTTACAGAGTTTTGATTTACATCGCAGGTGGGTTTGCGATATGCAACACCTCTCGACGAAGGTGACATAATTTTTGTTCACACTATGCTAATAAGAAAACTACTCTTGCACTTTGTACTGCTTCGATGTACTGCACAAAGGCACACATATCGCTTGCGTCTGTGGTTAGACGACCTTGCAATGCCGTGTCGTGTCATAAAATGAGAAGAAGTCTCTTGCTTTTAAAAATTAGGCAAAATGAAATTCTAGAGATGGAAACATTTTGATGAGGGTGGCGATTTGGCTTACGATTTACAATTCCCGGTTATTTCCCGGTTTTTCAAGGTCAATTTTTTTCAATTTTCCCGGTCGACTAGAAGCAAAATATTTATATTTGTCGCAAAACGCAAACGTTGATTTTTATTCATGACGTTCATTCTGAACATCCTTTAACACAACAGATCAAACATTGCAAAATAAATCAATTTTGAAAAGAATACTATAATTTTTAACGAAAAACTATCATTTTCTTACAAAAATTTGAAACAGTTAAACTTACAATTAAAAAAATCAATTTACGATAACAAAAACCTTCAACCAGAAAAGTTTAATTCCAAAACAAGAAGATGAATTTTCAACTAAAAAGATAAATATTTGACTGGAGCACTTCATTTTTTAACTACGAAGGTGAATGTACAAACAAGAAGATTAATTTCCAAAAAGAATCATTTTCTGAGAAAAAGTATAATGTTTTAACACAATAGTCGAATTTCAAAGTCAAAGAATAATTATTTTAAACCAAAAATGTAACAGTAACATTTCTATTTTAAAAAATCAATTTTATACCAAGCATAAGTGTTTTATACTGAAAAAGAAAGAATCTTTAACCGAAGGAGTCGAGTTTTCAAACAGATAAATAACTTTTACTGAAAGAGATTATAGAACGAAAATTTGAGTTTTAAATTGAGAAAAAATGAATGTTGAACTAAACAAATAGATTTTAAAAAGAAACTATGAAATTTTCTATTGGGATAAGTTGAATTTTCAGATAAAAAAAAAGACTTATAACAAAAAAACATAACTTCCAACAAAAAAAGCTATCTTCCAACGAACAAAAAAAAACTGTCCACCAAATTATTACATTTATACACAAAAAGATGAAGAATCAAATTGGATTGTAAATGTTCAACTGAAGTAGTTGAATTTTAAACCAGAAACACGAATGTTTAACTTGAATTATGAACATTTAACTAGAAAGAATAGTTCAATTTTTTACAAAGAATTAATTTCAACCGACAAATTCAATTTACAACCAAAAAATACAATTTTTCAACAGAATGGTTGAGATTCGAACCGTGAAATTAACATTTTCAAACAAAAATGAAACAGTAAAATTTTTTATTTTAAAAAACCAATCTTATACCAAGCATAAGTGTTTTATACTAAAAAGAGGAATCTTTAACAGAAGGAGTCGAGTTTTCAAACAGATAAATAACTTTTACTGAAAAAGATTAAAGAACGAAAATCTGAGTTTTAAATTGAGAAGTAATGAATGTTGAACTGAACAAATAGATTTTTAAAAGAAACTACGAAATTTTTAATTGCGATGATTCAAATTTTCCGTTAAGAAAATTACTTATAACACAAAAAAAAAAACTAACTTTCAACAAAAAAAGCTATCTTTCACCAAAAAAGAAACGGTCAAGCGAATTATTTATTACATTTATACAACAAAAGATGAAGAATCAGATGAGATTGTGAATGTTCAACTGAAGTAGTTGAATTTTGAACCAGAAAGACTAATGTTTAACTGAAATGATAAACATCTAACTAAAAAGAATAGTTAAATTTTCGACAACAAATGAATTTCAACCAGAAAATACAATTTTCAGACGAAAAATATCATTTCTATCCAGAATGGTTTAAATTCGAACCATAAAAATATAAATTTTCAAACAAAAATGGAAAAGTGACATTTTTGTCATGTAAAAATAATTTCCAACCAAACATAAGAGTTTTCAAGTAGATGAATGTTCGACTAAAATGAAAAATGTTTGACTGTATAACTTGAATTGTTAACCGCAAAGAAGAATCTTTGAAGCAGAATATCAACTTCCGAAGAGAAAAGATAATTTTCTACAAAAAATCGAATTTTTAACGAATGAATTGAACTTTCAATTCAAAAAGACCAATTTTTACCTAAATGTCGAATATTTTGAACTAGAAAAGATCAATTTTCCATAAAAATGAAACAGTTAAATTTTCAGCTAAAGTAATTGATTATTCAACTAAACTGATGAATTTTCAAATATAATGATGAATCTTCAAATGAATAGATGTATTTTAAGCAAAAGATAAATTTTTGACCTAAAGATTAATTTTATCCAAAAAAGCCAAATTTTCCACGAAGTACATAGATTCTCAAAAAAATAGATTAATTTTCAAATTCAAAAATCAATGATCAATTAAATACTTGAGTTTTCACCAAAAAAAGATTAACTGATTTAACAAAGGAGTTACAATTTCAATCCGAGGTGATTTTTGAATCGAAATACTGCAATATTTCCAAAAAAATTTGATTCTCAACAAACATGTCCAAATTTTAAACCAAGTAGTTGATTTTTGAACTCAAAAAGGATGAATTCGCAACGAAAAATTAAACAAGCTTTCTGTCATAATTCAGAAATATTTCTTCTTCGGAAAACTACTTCTACTCGAACAACTGCTTGAAGTACTTTCTTTATTAAAAATTAGGATGAGGGAACTTTAGAATTGTGACAAATCTTGAATTGGAGGATCGAATTTTTAAAATTCCTCTCGTCTAAATCCGAATTAAAATTAGTTTTAAAATTTCACGTTCCCTGTGAAAAATTCCCTGTTCCCAGTGAAATTATACTTCTTCACTGAAACTCCCTGCCCTAAAATAAAACCATAATTATTTTCTGGAATTTCCAGTCCCAAGTTAGATAAATGAGTAAACGCACCTAAAACGTGATAAATACATATTTTTGAAAAAATTAAGGCAATAATTCTTTTTGTGAGTTTGGGATCTCTTTTTGATCCATAAAAAGAAAGCGGTCATTTCTTGTATTTGTTCGGTAGAATTTTTTAAATTCTACGTCGAGTCAAGTAAACTCCCGGTTTTTAATTAAATTCTCGGTTTTTTCCCGGTCAATAAAATTCCCGGTCAAGTCGCCACCCTGTTGATACTCTTTCTATTCACATGAATTGAGGAAAGGATTAGAAAAATTAATTAACCACAATCAACAAAATTACAAATGACAGTATGCAACAAAAGATATAAATAAAACCAGTTGCGAAATTTGAGTAAGTCAAATGAATCCAGCAAGAATTTACCAACAGAAGCATTCTGTCTAATAAACATAAATCTTTCAGGAATTTGTTCGGATTCCTCTGAGGAAGGCAATTTGCTAGCATCTTAAAAAGGCAAAGAATGCTTTGCAGCTTGTCTCGCGTCCGGTTACGTCACACGTCACACGTGTTTCGAGTTTTGGATTACGATTTTCGAATAGTTTTCAAGGATTGAATATAGTTAACTCAATTCAGAAACTGCAGCAGACAGCTGCTGAAAGAATTACATGCGTTAACACGATTATTCCCATCTATTAATGCATTCTTGATAACCTCTGTTTCTGGAAGAGATAAATCACTATCGATTCTGCGAAAGACACTCCTTTTATTTAATCAAAAAAAAAAAAACATCGTCACCAATGATTAAACCATTTGTTCTCCCATAAAATACGACAAAAAATCTAACTATTTTAAACAATAAAAAACAACAATAAGATTCTTAATCATAATGCTTTTCATTCAATGATTTCCTTCTCCATCAAACAAACGAAAATTATCCGCCAAAATAATTAAATACTCAAGGTCAAGAAGATCGCTCATGTCATCGATGATACACCACTTGATGGTAGAAGGTAGAAAGTTCAAGTTTCCATATTTAAGTAACATTTTTTTGTAACAGAGAAATTTTATTTGATCAAGAAAATATGTTATCTACCGCATTTGTACCGATATTTTCTTTATTCAATAATAATTGTCTTCCAATGTTAAAACTGACTTCCTAGTCAAGAATTAGAATGGTTAGAGGCCAAGATACGGAGTCAGAGAAATTGTACCAACATCGTGCATATACTTGGCTCAATATTTGCAATTTGCGAAGAAGCTAGTTGTGCCAACCCTCCATCTGATCGATTGAATTTCCAACAACTAGAAGCTAATGAACATCATTGATGGTATCTTCAGAGTTGGAGAATTACATCATTATTTCCTTTCATTGAATGTATATATTGTTGCTACTCATATAATTATTATGATTGAAATCATAATTTTATCAGAAACGGCCTTATAATTATGTAAACATGAATCTGGTTTTATCAGGTAAGACTCACCAGAAGTATCTTCGATTTATCAAACTATCATGGGATCGACTGGGACAAATTTTATATCTTAAAACCAAAACCAACAACTATTTCTTATATTTCCATGGGACTGAGCGGAAAAAATTTGATCCTTGGAAATTGAATGGAACAAACTCAGGGTGGCGATTCGGAGGACGTTTCCAAATTTCCGGTTTTTCACGGTCAAGTTTTTCAATTTTCCTGGTCAACTAAAAGTAACATATTTATTTTTGTCACAAAACGCAAACAGTTATTTTTATTCATGACGTTAATTCTAAATATCCTTTAACCCAACAGATCAAAAATTACAAAATAAATAAATTTCGAAAAGGAAACTCTAATTTCCAACAGAAAAATATAATTTTTTTACAAAAATTGGAACAGTTAAACTTACAATTAAAAATATCATTTTACGATAACAGAGAAGAAAAACAGATTTCCAACAAAATAGTTCATTTTTTAACCAATGTGATGAATTTTCAAACAACATTATGAATCTTCAACCTGAACAGTTGAATTTCAAACCAAGAAGATGCATTTTTAACTAAAAAGATGAATATTCAACTGGAGCATTTCAATTTGCTACCATGAAGGTGGATATTCTCAACAAGAAGAATAATTTTCAAGTAGGAAAAATAATTTTCTCAGAAAAAATACAATGTTTCAACAAAATAGTCATAAGAGTTATAATATATACTAAAACAAAGAATCTTTATCTGAAGGAAACGAAAATTTGAATACTCAAATTTTAGATTGAAAAAATGAACGTTTAATTAAAAAAATGAATTTTTAACTTACACTATGGAATTTTCAATTGGAATAAGTTTAACTTTCAGATGAAGAATGAATTAAAACAAAAAAAAATAACTTTTGAACAAATTATAACATTTTTACTCGAAATGATTCAATGAAATTGTAAATGTTCAACTGAAGTAGTTGAATTTAAACCGGAAAGACGAATTTTTCACTGAAATGATTTAACTAGAATAATTCAATTTTTGCCAAAAAATTCATTTTCAACAAAAAAAAATTTTCAACAGAATGATTGGATTCGAACCATAAAAATAAAAATTTTCCAACAAAAATGGAATAGTGACATTTTTGTCTCGAAAAAAGAATTTCAATGTATAACTTGAATTGTCAACCGTCAAGAAGAATTTTTGAAGAAGAATATTAACTTCCAAAGAAGAAGAAAATTTTCTTTAAAAAAAAAACGACTTTCCGAAATATTATGTGAAGTTTTAACGAAATAATTGGATTTTCAATTTAAAAATTTACCAAAATGAAACCGTTAAATTTTCAGTTGAAGTTAATAATTTTCAACCAAACTGATGAACTTTCAGGTATACTGATATATCTTCAAATGAACAGATATATTTCAAGCAAAAAGACGAATTTTCGACCATGAAGATTGATTCTCCACAAAAAAGGCAAATTTTCCACGAATACATAATTTCTCAGAGAAACAGTTTAATTTTCAAATTCAAAAATCTATGTTCAACTAAATAGTTGAATTGTAACCAAAAAAATATGAATTGTTCTTTAACACAGTAGTTACAATTTCAACCAAATTTTGAACTAGAAAATGATGAATTTGCAATGAACAGTGAAAACAAGTTTCCTATCATAATTCAGAAATATATTCCTTCTTCGGAACACTACTTGTACTCTGAAGATTGATTGAAGTACTTTCTTTATTTAACATTAGGAAGAGGAGACTTCAAAATTGTGACGAATTTTAAATTAGAGGAACGATTTTTTGAAATTCCCCTCTTCCAAATGCGAATTATAATTAGTTAAAAAAAGTCCCCGTTCTATGTCAAAAATCCCCTGTTCCAAGTGGAATAAAATTATACTTCCTCACTGAAACTCCCTGCCCTGAAAAAAATATAATTATTTTCTGAAATTCCCTGTCCCAAGTTAGATAAATGAAGAAGAGCAAATAAAATGCAATACATACATTTTTTTCAAAACTTAAACAATAATTCTTCCTGTATTTTTGCGCTATAATTAATACGATTATAAAATTTGAGCCAGCTAAAGAAATCTAACAGAGATTTGAGGTTTGAGCCATCATCGATTTGATTATCAAATTTTAGTCAACTTAGAAAATTTCACAGAGCAACAAATTTGCAGAACGTTTTTCTTAAAATGAAATAGAATAAAAATTGTTTCACTCATGACGTATAAAAGAAAGCGGTAGTTTCTCGTATTTCTTCGGTAGAATTTTCAGTAGTCTAGGTCGAGTCAAGTAAATTTCCGGTTTTTAATCAAATTCCCGGTCATTTCCCGGTTTCCCGGTCAAGTCGCCAGTGAGAGAAAACTTTTTAACTCCGATTCTTCAATTCGCGGTGGACAAAGAGAAAAATAAACTCCCATAAAGTTGACCTATTTCCTTCTACATAATTTATGAGTCCAACGTCAAATAAAATTTCAGTGGAAGAAATAAAAGCCTCTGTTTGGTTCAAATATCATACTAAAGTATTTTATCGCGTGATTAAATTTAATTTCACAAATTTCCGATCTTGGAGAAACAAGATTTGTCACAAGATTCCTCAATCCCAACTACCCTCGATTGATTCTACTTTAACTGGTGCAGACTGACGGGCATGAATTTGAGCGCCAGTTGGACGTTCTGAGTCGTCTATAAGAAAGGTCTGGCACTAAACGAATGGACACCATTCTGACGGAAAGCTGTCGATGTATGCAAATTAATCCGGAATATGCATCGCGAAACTACCGGAGATGATTAATCAAGTTAGCGTCTCGCGTAATCTATCCAATTTTCAGTGACCACCCACCAAGTTCCATTAATATCGATCTCGTGTGACCAAATCTATATGCATAAGTATCATTCGCAGATCAGCGATTTTTTTATTCAAAAATTTGTTTGCCATTTATTATGCACGAGAATAAGATCACCAACATTTAAAATATTGGAAAATACATTTTGATATCGCTAGCAAGAAGGTACCTATCCTCAAATCAACTAACCAGTTGCAGAAGACAGATTTGATCGAGGCTTTACAGGGTGAAAGTACAAATCCATTAGTTACATATGTTCTTTCAAGTGAAACTTATACACGCGCGTTGTGAACTGGCAAAACAGTGACGCTTCCAGTTGAACGCTGACAGTCCGAATTAATAATTTTTCCTCCACTCTTTTGCTCACTCACCACTACGCAGTACGCAAAACCGCAACGTAAACCGTACGTTATTTTTATAGGCTATCTACGAACTACGCGACAAATTCCCAAGCATCCCCCCCCCATCTATTCCACCTCGTTGAAAACCGTATTTTATTACTTTTATATCCTTAATTCATTCTTTATGTCATTTTCAACCTAAAAAGAAGAATTTTCAACAAAATAGTTGAGCTTCGAACAAAAGAATTAAATTTTAAAGCCAACAAGATCATTGTAAATCGAGCATATAGACTTCTCGACTATAGCATGTGAATTTTACATCCGAAAGGACTAATTCTTAGCGAAAGAGTTGGATTTTCGACAGAAAAAAAACTTAACTTCCAACAGAGCAGTTGCATTTTGAATCAAATAGCTGAATTTTCAACCTACAAAGATGAATCATCTAAGGAGATTAATTTCCTATCAAAAGACGATTAATTGACAATACATGAATTTTCAACAAAACAGTCGAATTTTGTCAACTAAAAGTTCCAGCTAAAAAAGATCACAGCTCAACCACAGTTTTCGAATTTTAAGTTTTGAAAATTAATTTGTAACAGAAAAGAAAATAAATTTTTCAGGAGTTCAATTCCAGCAATAGAGACGATTTTTTTCTAAATAGCTAAATCCTCAACAAAAGAGATAAGTTTTCAACAAAATGAATGAACTTTCAACCAAATAATTGGATTTTAACCAAAGACATGAGTTTTATCAGGAAGATTCAATTTTTACCAGAATGAAGCAGCTGGAGCTGTACCTCGCCCTTTAAGTTGTTATTGATCATACTGTATTATTTTGTACATTTCTTCCTTGTTGGCAACTACATAAAGATTTATTATTATTATTATTTACAACAAAATATAAGACTTTCCAACAAAATACATCAATTCTTGATTGGATCAGAAAAAGATTACAAAAATCACTTGAGAACATTACTTTCTGACAAAAAAAAAATTCAAAAAGTCAGATGAAACGAAAAAAGAATGATTCTCAATCAGTTAAATTCAAGGAAAAAGGAATAATTTTTAACGGGATAGTTGAATTCTTAATGGAATGGAATAGAAAAAGTCGAAAAAGTCATAAAAAGTCGAATCTTCTACCGAATGGATAATTTTATATCGGGGAAATCCATATATTTCTAATTAAATTGTTACATTTTCAACCTGAGAAGAAGCATTCCGTAAGAAACAGTTGAATCATCAACCAAAAAAATGAATTTTTAACGAAAAACGTGATGGTTGATATTTGAAACTAAAGCTATTTAAATCCAAAATGAAAAAAATCCAACCAAAAAGAACGCATTCTCAACACAATAGTAAAATTTTCAAACAAAGAGATGAAGTTCAAACTATAGAATGATAAATCTTCACCCAAGTAAGAGAGGAATTTTGAACAAGAGTTCATAATTCAACCAAAAAGTCGAATTCTCAACCGATAAGATAATTTAAGGACATACAAGTGTGTCGAAAATTGTATGGATTTATTTTGAAAATGGAAATGTGGAAAAGAAGCGCGTCTGAAGTGAAACTTCAGCAGCCACGGAACAATGCAAACTTTACACTACTGCACTGAATGATTTCCCTTATTTTAATTATACGACTTTTATTCTTTTTTCTACTTTTTTCCCTTTTTACTTGCAAGTTTCTCTTTCGACTTACGTAGCCTGCAAAGATAAATTGCAGTTTTGACAAGGCATGGAAGTTGGAAGTGGAATTTGTGGATGGAGGAATAAGAAAAGGAGAGAGAAAGGTGAAACGAAAGGCAGTCTTGCAACTAAAAGAAGAAATATTAAATTGTGCACTATGGCCTTAAAAAACTACGCTGCCAGATCACACGATATTTTAAATCATTCGACTATGATTTTCAAACTTCCTCGACAACTCATGGCTGACTTTGAGGTTACTTCTAAGGGACAAACGCGCATGCGCATATTACGTCGAAGTGCACTTTGTTGGCCTTGGCTGGTTAAGTGTATCACCACCAACAGATACCTATTTTCCTGCTTGAAAACAAGCAGTCTACAGCTTATTGCTTCTCCCACAAAAATTCACCTCCTCCACTGTTAGAAATTTCTATAACGATTTCACTATAAATTTGTTACTTATGTTTCAAATTTCTCCACATAAAATCATCAGAAGGCTAAAATTAAATAAAATATATAAATTTCCATTGACATATGACACGTGGGTGACACCATTCCCAAAAAAGGAGGCTAAAGGTGAAAACTCTGGATACGAAAAATAATTTTGAGGTTACCTTTGTATGTAATTCGTTCATTTTATCCTTGCCTAACTGATACTAAATTGAGATACACTCATCAATAAAGAAAACTGGCAATTGTATATTATTTCGTAGAAAATGTTGATGCACGTAGTTGGCTTCAGGGTCAGATGAATTGTAAACAATTAAATTGCTTCAAACGTTTCGGCACACAATGGTTGCCATCATCAGGGAATTTTATTAAATCTGTGAAAATTACATAATTTATTGTACTTTTTGGCAGTTATAAAATTATATAGAGTTTTTTAAATTATAAATTTCAATTTTGACTTATTTTTATTTTTTTTTCCTCTGTAATACATCCACAAATATTAATAATTGATCCTAAATTATTCTTTTAAAAAGTATTTACATATCTATGTATCCAAGATACTTTCTAAATATTTATTATTGAGGTTCAATATAATCATCCCTTGCCGATTATTGTATATTATATTTCAATTGAAAAAGTTACTTGATCCATAAACTATCGAATTTTCAAACTGAATTCTAAACATTTTTATTACAGCTTTTACTACACGTGTGATGCAATCCAAGATTACTATTCCAGGAATGTATATTTACCATACAAGAGTGGAGTAAAAGTGTGATAAAATAAAAAACATTTTTAACAGTGTAGCAAGTAATTTTACCCGTTCTGTTATTGGTACTTGACATTTTCTCTTTAGTTCTGATTGCCTCTTTCGTCTCGGAATCGAATCGTTCCTCAATCAAGGACCAGTGTAGCAATTCCACTCAGAGGTAGTATAGTTCGGGAGAGAAAATGTGAAGCATCCTGTATACCAGCCTCGCTGACACTCTACGATAATAATTGCAAAATCCCTTTCATCAAAGGATGCGAGTTTGCGATTCACGTGAGAGAACACGAGCATATTCAATTTGACAGCAGGCCCCATGTAACGATTCGCAAGTTGTCAGCTCGACGATGCAAATCTTGAAATCTCGATATTGATAAAAGGAAATATTTGTTATTGGATTCTCTCATACGTTTCACATTTCTGGCATATCTAATTTTTTACAACTTCCTTTCAAATGTCAAAGGTATCTAGTCTCTATGTCTATATACATTCTACAACAGGGCGGTCCAAAAAATTTTTCTTCGAATTTTTATGCAGAACGCACGGGAATTTGTTCGAATCCACAAAAAAATAAACGCATTCTTTTTTTGAAAAAAGATAAAAAAATATTTCGAGGTGGTGAATCGAGTTCGAAATTCGCCATTTCTCTCCACAATTAGTCACAGAATGCGAATAAAATATTACTTTCCAAATATCGCCCCCATAAGTCTATTTTATAGGGTCCCGAAAAACCCCCATGGGTGGAAAAATGAGTTTTTCGAGTTTTTAGCGCTAATTATGACTTTTTTGGTGTTTTTCAAGGCAGATTGTTTCAAACACATGAAATACTACTCCATACTGATAATCAGATATTTATTTAAATTGTTTAAACAATTTATTATTGTTTTTAGCAACTTTCTTCCAGAAAAGGGTTAGAAAGTCAAGGTTTTTTCTAAAATTTTCAACTTATTTTCAACGTTTCAGTTAAAGCGAGGTAATAATCAATTAGAGTTAACAAAAATAACTGTTTAAACAATTTGTTGTTAATTATAACAATATTACTTTAGAATCATGCTACGAAATTGGGGGTTTTTCCTAAATTTTTTCTCAACTTTTTGTCCACTTTTCACTTAAAGTAAGTAATTATTCAATTTAATTTAGCGAAAATAATTGTATAAGCAGATTGTAAATGTTTATAGCTATCTTCATCCAGAATAATGCTACATCGTTGCAGTTTTTTCCTGACATTTTTAACTTTTTATCACTTTTTAACTAGATTAAAGTAATAATTAATTCATGAAACAAAATTAACTGTTTAAACGATTTATTATCATTGCTATTAATATTTTCTTCGCTTGCTGATAAAAACTTGCGGTTTTTTTAAAAAATTTTTAACTTTTCGTCCGCTTTTCACTTGGAATGAGTTAATATTTGAGTTAGTTTAACAAAAATATTTGTTTGAATAAATTACTATTGTTTATGGCTATCTTCTCTTAGATTAGTGCTAAAAAATTGCGGGTTTTTCTAAACTCTTAAGCTTTTTGCCCACTTTTCACTTAGTGAGGTAATAATAATGCGAGTTAACAACCATGCTTATTTAACAAAATTTTTATTGTTTATATTGATTTTCCGTTAGATTAGTGCTAGAAAGTTGTGATTATTTCTGAAAGTTCGACTTTGCACTGAATGGAATTTGAATGAAATTCAATTAGATTAAATTGATTAAAATGTTAGTTCAATCAGATTGTTTTTTATTTAAAATAAAAAATATATTTTTTGAAATATCAACCATTATATTTTTGATTGAAAATTTATATTTCTAGGTCGAAAATTCAACTTTTTGGTTGAAAGTTGAGCTACTTTCTCAAAAATTCCATTTTTGCGTTAAAGGTCCATAGTTTTAGTAAAAAATGCGAAACTCAAATTTCACTGAATAAATTCAGCTTTTTTGTTTTCATTAATTTTTCTGAACATTGGGAAAAGGACAAAAATAATTTATTTAAATCAATACAATACTATTTAAAATATGATTCTCTCTAATGTTTTTTTATTATTTGTTCACATCTAAAGAGGTACAGAAAGGTTGAACATTTAAGAAAAAATTACACATTTTTAGCACTAATCTAAGAGAAGATAGCCATAAGCAATAATAATCTGTTTAAAAATTATTTTTCTTAAATTAAATTGAATATTAACTCAATTCCAATGAAAAGTGGGCAGAAAGTTAAAAATTTCAGAAAAAAACCCTAAGATTCTATCATTAGGCAAAGAAAATATTATAAGCAATGATAATAAATTGATTCCATAACTGTTTTTTTAACATTCATGAATTAAATTATTACATTGATATAATTGAAAAGTGAGAAAAAGTAGAAAATTTCAGGAGAAACCCGCAACTATGTAGTGTATCAATCTAGAAGAAGATAGCTATAAACATTTACAATTTGTTAAGCAAATATTTTGGCTAAATTAAATAGAATAATTACTTACGTTAAGAGAAAGGTGGACAAAAAGTTGAAAATTTTAGAAAAAACCGCAACTTTGTAGCATTTTTCTGAAAGAATATTGTTATAAACAATAAAAAATGGTTTTAACAAATATTTTTGGTAACTTCAATTGATTGTTACCTCGATTTAACTGAAACGTTGGAAATAAGTTGAAAAATTCAGAAAAAACCTTGACTTTCTAACCCTCTCCTAAGAGGAAGTTGCTAAAAACAACAATAAATTGTTTGAACAATTTAGATAAATATGTAATTATCAGTATAAAGTAGTATTTCATGTATTTGAAACTATCTGCGTTAAAAATCGCCAATAATTAACCGCCGTTAATTAGCGCCAAAAAACTCAAAAAATCCATTGTTATAATTAATAACAAATAAAAAAACCGCAGTAAAATCATAATTAGCGCCAAAAACTCAAAAAACCCATTTTTTCACTCATGGAGGTTTTTGGCGACCCTATAAAAGACTTATGGGGGTGATATTTGAAAGTAATATTTTACTCGCATTCTGTGATTAACTGTGAGGCGAAATTTTGAATTTCGAACTCAATTCACCTAATCTTGAGAATTCAGAATAAAATTTACAAAGCCTTTTTTTCTTATGGGAAATACGTGTTAAACGTCATGGGGCTTGCGCCACCTCTAAATATCAGTTTTTTTCAAACAAACAAAAAAATGCGTTTATTTTTTTGTTGATCCAAACGAATTTCCGAATATTTTGCATAAAAATTCGAAAAAAAAATTTCTAATGCATTTTTGGACCACCCTACTATTCTACAATCATCATACAAATCAAAAAGTAAGCTTCATATTTTATAAAAAAGAATCAGAAAATAATCAACTTGCTAGTGAAAAATATGCAGAAATAATGCAGCTAATTTACGTAAGTACAGATTTCAATTTATCTTCTCAACAATCACTGGCATCATTTCTTTCAAATTCTTAAGTCTTGGCATCGAGCTTGAATA
The DNA here is from genome assembly GCA_011762715.2 of Neuroterus valhalla. Classification (NCBI taxonomy): domain Eukaryota; kingdom Metazoa; phylum Arthropoda; class Insecta; order Hymenoptera; family Cynipidae; genus Neuroterus; species Neuroterus valhalla. Next base: position 3,523 of record WSXT02069067.1, on the reverse strand, counting down.
AAATTATCCTACATTCCGTCTGCCTTGGGGAAATCTCGGAAAACTTCCATCATCTGATTGTAAAGTATGTTTAATGGTTTAGAGATATTCCTATTTCTCAATGCCAATATCCCATCTATTTGCCTCAAATAGATGGTGGATAAAACGTCTATTATTTGGAATCTAATTAAGGTTTAAGTGAATAGAACGTCACTGAACTTGAATGTTGCGCTCTTCTAGAATTTTCCCTAAAACGTTAAATGGGATTTCTCTACTTGCCGACTTCTGCTCTTTGAAAATATTTCCTCGCCTACCACGAAGCACCCGGAAAATAATTTACCAGATTTTTCAAAGCACTCCCGGCTCCGTTAACGAGCCTCATTTCTCTTTGTGGAGCGCATAAAAAAATCTTGTAGAAAAAAAATTGAGTTCCAGTGTGGAAAGAAAGCTGCTGCATTGGTTAAAAATCATTACCGGTAAGTGTCAAATTAATGCTAGAAAACTACAAAAAGTTCTATATGAAATGTTTAATATTAACCCATACCCTACTGCTTACTTAAGTAAAAAACATGGAACTATCTAATGAGGAGAAGCAAACTTTATATGAAACTGCTGAGCTGACCAAACAGCAAAACTCGATCAAATTTTTTTACGCCCACGCTATTTACGTTCTCTTTTTTCGGTGTGACATTCGGTAATGAAATGTAGGTGGTTTCTTATGGAGAATCAAAGGTCGGTTGTCCGTCCTACGCCAAGAATCGACTCGTTCACATGTAGCTCATTAACATACTACATACTAATTTGTACTTAATTTCTCGCACCTCTGCCATATTTGACAGAGATAAAAATCAGGAACAGCTCAGTTCTTCGTTGCTACAAATAGTGAATCATTTAATTTGCCACCCATTAACCCTCATTTGTTTATTTCATGTTTACCATTCGTTTGTTATTATCATTGTATCGTTTTCTTTGATTTCTTGCATCACTATTTCTTTCTGTTTGATAGAAATTTCAAAAACCAACTCGTCAAACGATCAGCGTCTGATTCTGCTGATACTTAACGGCCTCGTTGTAGATTGTGAGTTTCACTTAAGGTAAGGATCCTTGAGCATTCAGGGTGACCGACGACATTAATATTGATTGGAAGATTAAAAATGATAGAAAACGAGACTACGCGAGTTCAAAGCAGTGAAAGAATAAAAAAAATTGTCTGTAATTTATTTCAACTGTTATGTAAATCACTAATAACAAATTAATTCAATCAATCAATCAACTAATCAATCAATGCCACTTTAAATATATGTATCAAAGAAATAAAAATCATTAGGAAACTATGAACAAGGAACAAAGCCCAAATACTACATATTTGAGGAAATAAATGTTGGAAATGGCAATTCTTCCTCTTTTCAACATTGTCTATTGAAGTAGAAAGCAATTGACCAGAACTTCTGGTCCAGAAGGTCTCAGTTCGATAAACGCGTTTTTCATTTCCTCAAGCTCTTTTTCCTTAATACTGGTAGAAAATCGTTCGTTCGTAATATTTGCTTCGACGTAACCCGATTGGAAATCTTCAAGTTCATGGTAGAATGACTAAAAGAGCTTGCTCACAACTTATCTGTAATTTTTAATAGCAATCATCCGTAATATATGCTGGACGACCTTGTACTGAAGATAAATGTAAAAATATATCCATACTATGTATATCCTATAGAGCTCCCAGCAACTCCAGTTTCGTGTTTAGGCCATATCTACTGCAATGCTCGTTAAGGTATAGGCGTGAGAACGGGGTAGAAAAGTTGACGCTTACTTTCAGCACCATCAAACCCGATATGCTTCGAAATGATGCAGAAGTGACGAAGGATAGTTTGTTGATAAAACAGACATTTTTCTGAAGAAAAAGAATGTGTTCAGCTAAAGAGATTTCACCAAATTTTTGTTTCCAGAAGGATAGTGTCCTTTTTATGGGATGTAAGAATTAGATAAATATGATAAGAAAAATTTTACAGATACACAAACATAGGGATTATAATGTAAGTCGTGTATGCAACTATTAGTTTTCTTAAAATTGTGTTTACTGGTATCAAGAAATCTTCTACTGGTGGCATTGAGGTGGTCATAGCTTGAAATGGAATTATTTTTGGAATATTTTTTATGCTTATTCTCGTAACCACGGGAAACAACAAATTACACACCAGATCAAGATAAAATTGGCACTGTTGACGATTGAATTTCTAAGATTCGTCAGAAAAGTTTCAAATGACTATGAGTGATCAAATTTCATGTGATTGGGAAAAGTGATATGTTTTTTCAGCGAAAATACAAAATATGATTCGAGAAAAAATCTCAATCGATTTTATTACCAATATTAAATTATATTTTATTTACATCCTCGTTAACAATTTATTTTCAATGTATTTAAAATTAAATAATGATAATTTATTAGAATATGAGGGTTTACAAGTTCTTGTTGTAACCTTCTTGAGCTGTCGCTTATGACGATGGTTATCCATTGGCTTTCAACCCTGCAGGGTGAGTAAAGGTCTAAAATTTGTGGAATTCAAAAATAAAACCCAACGATACAATAGGTAAGAAAACTTTCAACAGGTCGAAATCCATAAAGAATGAAACTGAAGTTTGCAACGTTTATGGTAAACAAATAATCCAAAATGGTCTTACCTAAAATCTAACGCATGGATTTAGTAGATTTTGGTGCGAAATGGCTGTAAAAAAAGTTTCATCCTCCAATCTGCAGGGGAATGCTGTCATTTCCAACCCCTGATTATCAACTGTTTCCCTCGGCAGCTAGAGGCTTGAACTTTTTTTGCAATTATTTACCATCAAAATCTACAAAATTCGTGTTTGAGATTTTAGGTAAGGAGCTCTGAACACATTTTATAATTTTTTTTGGCGATTTTTGGTATTTTCGGGGGTTGGAAATGACAGCCTTCCCTGCAGATAGGGGGATGAAACTTTTTCTGCAATTATTCACCATCAAAATCTACGAAATTCATGTTCAAGATTTCAGGTGAGAACGTTTAAAAACATTTTAGAATTTTAAATAAGTGAACAAATTTTGACTTTTGCAATTAGAAGTATTGTTGAAAAATTTCTTTAACTTTAGGAGAGGAAAAGGGGAGGGTTCCACATGCACTAGGGGGATGAAACTTTTTTAACATACTCTTGTCCAGATTTCCTGCAATGATCAGTGAAAAAATTTTGCTTATTGGAATTAGGAGTATTTTTAACAAATTTTTTCAACTTTAGGGGTGGATTTGGGGAGGGTTCCATATGCACTAGGGGGATCGAAACTTTTTTAACATATTTCTTGCCCGATTTTCTGCATTTATCAGTGAAAATTTTGAATTTTGCAATTAGAACTATTTTTAAAAAAATGTTTAACATAAGGGGTGTATTGGGGGAGGGTTCCACATGTATTAGGGGGATAAAACTTTTTTAACATACTCTTGGCCCGATTTTCTGCAATGATCAGTGAAAAAATTTTGACTATTGGATACAGGAGTATTTTACCAAATTTCTTATCTTT
>WSXT02069056.1:0-12372 GCA_011762715.2 Neuroterus valhalla | reverse complement strand
AACTTTGATCGAGTGCGCAGCACGAGACACGCGATGAGAATGTATTCGTTAAAGCCCGAGAAGCTTTAACAAAAGAGGATTCGCACTCATCAAGTTAAAATAGTCGACATTTCGCTTTTGAGTTTTACAAGCTCGATATAAAACTGTAAGGAGGTAAAGAGGCCGAGCGCGGAGCGCGAGGTAAGATCACTATCGAGCGCGAGTTCCGAAAGACGCGCGCCCTAGGCGCGCTTAAACTTGTTTTTTCAATTTTTGTCCTAATTTGTGAATATCATGTCTAATAAATTATGATGTATCTTCTGATTTTAGCGAAAATGGAATAATTTAAGGTCAATGGACTTTAATTTCGGTCCTCCCCCGTGATCGAAATGTCTTATACATCATGTGTTATAAGATATATATTTTTTTTTAATTTATTAGAATTGGAATCAATTTATGTCAATCAAATTGAATTTCGATCCTTATCCGCAATTGAAATGTCTTATGTTATGTGTTATAAGAATACTCATTTCTTTCCGATATTGGTTCATATTGACATACTGATGAGTGCAATAAATCAGCCCAGGACGAAAAGTTTTACCACGGAATATTTTGAGGAAAATATTGATGCTTATAAAGAAACGCTTCATGACGAATAAAAAGCATAGACCCTAACGCCAGTATAAAAAATGCCTTTTTCACGATAGGTGTCTGATATTTAAATCCTTTAAGGCTCTCTATATTTCATTCCGCATCCAAAATATGACGAGTATAATTTCGATTTTTCTTCTAGGTATTATTATAGTAAGGGAATCCACAAATTTAAACTATATTTCCCAATGAAAACCATTTCTCTATCTATCAATTTATAAATGTAATAATGTTATCTATAAATTTGAACTTGAATTCTTTGGAATAAATTAATTTCGATGAACATGATCTAATAAGAATAAGTACTTAATTATTTCAATTTGTTCCGATGAATTTTGTACTTCCAGCAGCTTCCGGAATGATTTTTGCCGGGGCCAAGGCACTCCGGGAACGAAACACACACATCAGAACACAATACAGGCTCGAACGTCTAATACACAGATGTGCTAACACAATCACGCACTCCACTTCAAGATAGAGTTCCCGAATTTTCTGCGAACTAGAATCTTAATTCCCTGCTTTCGTTAGAAGTGAATAACCAAAAACGAAGAATATGAAATATTGATTCTATATCTTGCAAGCTCTTACGTATTACGCTCGAAATACTTGTAATTTTATTATGAACAACCTACGAAAAAAAAGTGGTGAACCGTTTTTGAATCATCACTACGAGTTCGTGAATTCTTTATCAAAGTTTGTACATTATTGATGAAAATCCATGATGATCTCACAATTTTTTCTCGTATCCGAGATCTAGCTAGAAGTTCGTGACTTTCTTGTGGATTATTTTCTTCCGTGCGAGAATAAAAAAACTGCTAGTGATTCGGCTAAAAATAAATTCTATTTGATGTATATTTTGATATTTATTATTCCCCTCCAAGATGGGTGGATCAATTTGAAAGATTAGAGATATGATATATCTAAATCGATGCGATAAATAAAGCGCACATTTTCTAGGTGTTAAGTGACATTTATGAAAAATGCTGGTCGTATCCAAATTCGGGGCGAATAGTCTGCTGTTCTAAGGATAAAGACAGTCACTACAAACAATGGAAAGATGAGTTTCTTATATGACTGAACACTTTCTAGAGAGATCTATTGATCTTTCTGAATGATTTTCGAAAAATTTTTTATTGTGTTTGAGTTATTTATAGCCTAATCATTTGAAAAGGCCGTAGTCACAGGTTTTAAAAATGATCTTTGATAGGTAAAGGCAGCATCTCTGAAAAATGGAAGTACGTATACAGTTTGGGAAGCTTGCCTTTGAATTCGGGGCAGTGTTCTACGCCGAGTCTCCCGGCATCAAGTTCTATGAGGGAAGGCAGTGAATACAATTAAAGTCTCTTGAAAATTTTACTTACTGCTTTTGTCCTCAGAAACGCTTTTGATTTTCGGCAGCATCTACAATGCTACATACATGAATTAACAATTTGTGTTGCTTCCTCCTTAAATATTTGGTTGCATTAAATTTACCAGAAAACAGTCGAGAAAGGAACCAAATATCCAAAAAAATTAGGCGAAATACGGAAAGCCATATTTGAACCTTTTCGTCGATTTTCTTCCTTTACTGATTATGTGATTACTGTCTTCATCCTTAGAACGTCCGTAGTCAAGAACGCAAAATCGGTAATCGTCCCAAATCACGGGATAACGAGACTCTCCCATAAATAATGTAATCAAATAAAAATAAATCCGTAGCGATTCTCCTCGGAAACATTTCTATCCTTGAGAAAAAAGCAAGGATAAAAGATGGGCTCGACAAGAATATATATATTTTTTCATTTATTTGGTTTTGCTAGAGGGTCGCGATAGGGTGGTAGGAGGGTGTCACACTGGTGCGCGAGCATGTGATGCAATTCCTGGTCGTGTAAATATATAGAGGCCAAGGTCGAGAAGAGAATAGGGGTGTTTAGAAAAAAAAGGAGTGAATGGAGGAAAAGGAGAAAAAAGTGGAAAACAAGGTCGCTTGGAGGGAATTGATTGGGTCATCCCCGCGGCAACCGATGGACAAACACGAATGAGCTAAGCAACACCCGGACAAAAAGTTGCAGCCACGTTTCAGTTTCTTTTTCAAAGCAACATTTCACAGCGCGGCGCTCTGACGCTTGTCTCTCTGTTTACCATCAGCCGAAGTATGTTTCGAAACGCGAACGGCCCGATGAAGCGCCTCAGGTTCGCCGCAGTCATTTTTGGCCTTTTCTTGTCTTCCGCTAATATGGCCCGGGGCCAACAGAATCCTCAGCCTGGGAAATCTTCTTCAAGCAAGTCCAGGCCAGTCAATCTCCGTAGGTGTCCGTTTTCGTTGAAAAATGCTACTTAGAACGTCTAACCCTCCGGGAGATTTCCTTGGTATTTTTTTTCCTCTGAATGATATCTTTGTTTGTAGAATATTTTGAAAATAATGTACAAAGCTATACTCAAAATAAATGAAAGATGAAAGAAGGTTCCTGGAGGGCTAAATGTCATGATGAGGCTCAATTTTACTGGAGTGATTACTTCTTTTTGCTTTGTAAAATTTTGTAATTTAATTCGTGTGAGGAGATGGTTTGTCAAATTGTTGATGATTTTGACTTTTCCTAGATTTTCTAACTCTTTTGTTATTCGCTGCTTTCATATTGCAAGGTTTGTATTTCCTAAGAGTTAATGAATGGTTTTTCTCGTGGAAACAGGCTGTGTCTAATAAGTTTAGAGAGATTCAGTAAGTGTGTATAAAATATTTTTGGTGTGCCTCTTTTGTTATAAAAAAGTGTGGAAAATTAAAATCGTTGAATGTATTACTTGATATTGTTGGGGACCTCTTATTATTGCGAAGAGCCTAATCGCATGAAGTATAAAAATCGAGAATAACCTAAAACTCCCATTCTATGTATATTATGTACTTTTAACGCAATAGTGCTTAATTTTATTTAAAAACCATCTAAAACGCGTGAGCATTATGAATTGCTGTACACTATTGGGAAAAATGCATTTTTTAATTGATTTTTAAGGAAAAGTTTCAGTGTTTGACACGTCACACAGTGGTTCCAAATGCCTGAAAGGTGGCCAAAACTATAAAATGTTCATTAAAAAGGCCAAATTTTCTTAACCATAAGTTTTCGAGGTCACTGAATATATGAATTCGGTTTCCAAAACTTCAAAAACAAAATGGCGGATCCAATATGGTGAACGAGTATGCTGAATAAAGTTTTGATTCTTTCTAAAATTGGTGTTAGGCGGTTTTCAAGGTTGCTGACTATGAATTTAGTTTCCAAAATTTCAACAACAAAAATGGCGGATCCAATATGGTGGACGAGTATGCTAGATAAAGTTTCGATTCTTTTAAATTGGTGTAAGGGGGTTTTTGAGGTCTCTGATTACGAATCTTATATTAAATTTTTTTTTAACAAAATGGCAGATCTAATATGTCGGACTAGTAACCTAAAATAATATTCAATTCTAGCATTATTCGATATGAGGGGTTTCGTGAGGTCACTGAATACAAAAGATTTATCCTTAACGATATATTCATTCCGGAAAAATAGAGTTATCAAGTATAAAACAAAGATTTCATTATTACAATTATAATTTCGCTACATAACAAGTATTTTCCGTCTTATTATTACCTAACAATACGTCAATCTCTGTCGCTGAATAAAAATGTAACTTGCAGATGAATATCCTGTATTTTGTTGTTGTTTACTGTTGCATTTTTGGATTTCAAATGTATTACTTATATGGGTTTTATTATAAAAATAGGAAGGATCAATTTTCAATTGCGAACCATTTTTATAAACAAATTCACTCATTTGGAACATTTGTCGATCGAAAATTTTTCTTTTTTGTGGAATCATTTATTTTCATCTAGAGAACAAGAATATTACACACTAGAGTTCCATGAAACAACACTTGCCATTGTTTTTAACAACTTCCGTTTACAAATTTACTTATGTTGTTTCATGGAACTCCAATGTGTAGTATTATTGTTCTTCAGATGAAAATAAAAGATTACATCGAAAAGAAGGATTTTCGACAAACAGATATGCCAAATAAAAGGATTTGTTTATAAAAATTGTTTGAACTGCTAACTATAATTGTTATATGGTGCTTGTTCGCAATCAAAAATTGATCCTTCACATTTTTATAACAAAATCTGTGTAAGTCATTCGAAATCCGGAAATGCAACAGTTAACAGTTATATTCATTAATTTGTTTATAAACAGTTATAACAATTGACAAAATACAGGATATTCATCTATAAGTTTCATTTTTATCCAAAAAAAGGAACTTCACTAATTTTACACCTTTGTGAAGAAATATCGCTGAATGAGGCTATGAAATATCGCAAATATAACCAATTGCAAATTATAAGTTGAACAACAAATTCATAAATAACAGGTTCAAAAAACGTGCCCCTCTACATTAAAGTACGATTCTTCATGAGCATCTTCAAAAAAGAAAGCTCTGATCCGTTGAAAATTGAGGAGTCGGGTGATTTGTGTCCCAAAAAAGTGCTTTTTTCCCACTGTGGTGCCGCGGTGGCATGTAGGCGGACTGAAATTACCAAATAAAAATTCACGTCAATGGCAAGGTTGCAAAAGGTTGCAGCTATTTTTTTTATATGTGCTAGAAAGGGCTCTAGTCGACTTTTTAACAAAAAATAGAAGCGGTCGATCGCGGTCAAGATTATTTGTGCATGTTTTTATCAACGACTGCTAGCTGAAAATATAAGATCATACGATAAAAAGTTTATAATAATTGTTATCAACAATCTTTTTTCGATTTTCTGTTCGATTCATTTAATTACAAAGACTGGTAGAAAGAGATTCCGTCGCTGAAAGTGTAAATAGCTTGACTTTTACATAAATTACACGACTTCTATAACAAACAATTTATTAACGCTTGGAGAGCGTACAATTTTAGGTCTAGGAGGCGCAACTATAAAGAGAGCCAAAGAACCTTATATAAAGATTCAGACTCTCTTTGCCGCTTTTCCGAGGTCCAAAAATAATAATAAGTTAATGCAAACTCTAAAAAAACCAGTTTTAAACAATTATTTTTTTCGACTTTTGACCGCTTTTTAGGCATTTGGAACCACTGTGCGTCGTCACAGTGGGGCAAAGCGACGTATCCGTGGAGAAATAATCTTTAAGGTCAAACTATTTGACCGATTTCGAGTTTTTTTTTTAATTATAGCTTATACAATTTCTTACAAAGTTATCGAGGCATATTTTTGATAACGTGATTTTTTTCTTTTTTATTAAACAATAAAGATACAAAAAACAAAAGAATCAAAGACGCCATTTTATGTGGATTCATTAAATTTCTGCGAAAGTACACAGAATGAGTGATGAATCTTGTCATGAATAATCTCCAGCAGCACAAGAGATTCGTTAATGTTTTACCATTGTTATAAACAAATTTTTCAACAGAAGTTATGTTTTCAGTAAAAATGACATATAACTACTTTGAATGTCTGTTCTTTTGTGAGAATCTGGCAAAAAAAATTTCAATACGACAAAAAAAGAGAGGATTTGTTAATTATTCTAACAAAACTTATGAACAAATTCATAAATTCATCATTTTCAGATAGATTTTCCCCGTCCTTCCAAGAAAAAAGGACAATAAATATTTTGCTCATAGCTCTCCTGTACGGTTCTTTGATTTCAGACAGTAAGTGTTATTTTTTTGAACAAAATTAATTAACAAATAATAATATTGTCATCTTTCAACATAAGGAATTAGTTTTTTGTATTCAACTCCTTTTTTTCAAAAATACCTCTTGATTTGATACTTGGTTATAAAAACAATAACTTCTATTTGTTTCAACAAATTAAATGAACAAATTCACTGTTTTGAGATTTTGCAACATATAGATTTTATTCTTTCAGACGAATGAATTAAGTAGATGAAATTACTATCTTTATCACAATCAATTGAATGTGCAGAACGAATGAGCCTCGACTGTGATATTTTGCTGTTCGACAACAATTCATAATTTTCAATCAAATTTAACAAACAATTTATCATGAGGTCATTTTTTAATGGGAACATCATATTGTTTTGTATGTAATCTATTTCAATTTTTGAGCAAGTTATCTCTTTTAAAATTCTGTATAATCCGGCAGGATATGTTTATCATTTTTTAATTATTTATAAAAATCAGTCAAAATTATAAACAATGTTCAAAAACTTCCCATAACATTGAAAAGGAATGCCGTTTCTGCGATTACCACTTGTTCCTTTGTTTCGCATACGCCTTGAGAGCTTATCCTAAAAACAAGCTAACTTTGTAAATAATTTGAAAAATAATTAATTTATTATCTACTTAAACATAGAAAAATTCTGCATTTCTTTATTACATTTTTAACAACAATTACTAATTGTTTGGTCATTATAAAAAGGAACTATGGAGCTACTATCAAGATATAAGAAATTTATTCCTCTGAAAAAACGAAATCTGCATGTTGCAAAATGTCAGAACAGGGAATTTGTTCATCTAATTTATTCAAGAAAATATGAGTTATGGTCTTTTTAATGAAGGATCATATCGAGAGGTATTTACAAAAAAATCTGCAATTGACTAAAAGAAACGAATTCCTTCTACCAGAAAATAACAATATTATGCATTTTTTAAATTATTTTGTGTAAAGAAATACTACTTATAATCTGGAATCGGAGAGTTGCACAGAAAGCTATAAGGAAAGTATTTGTTGTTCTTTTTTGTTCGGGAAACGGAACAAATCTATCTGAAAATTACAAATTCATGAATTTGTTCATAAAATTTGTTCAAATAATCAACAAATCGTCACTATCTTATTATGAGTCGTATAGAAATTTTCGTTTCTATAGATTTTCACCTAAAAACAGACATTTGAAGTAGCTATATATCACTAAAACTAAAAGTACAACTTTTGTTGAATAATTTGTTTATAACAATAGTAAATAATTTCTTGAACATCTTATACTGTTAGATATTATTCAAGACAAGATTTCTCATAATTTCTGTATATTTTAGCATAAACTGAATTAATAACAATAAAATGGCATCTTCGTAACTTTTTTCTTGTTTTGATTTGTATTGCTTTAATAAAAAAGAAACGGACAAATTTTTTAAAAATATGCATCGGAAACTTTGTGAGAAACTGCATAAGCTTTAATTCAAACAAAAAAATAAAGATCAGTCGAATATTTTAGGCCAAAAGTTAACCCAAAAAAAAAAACGCGTTGCCTTGACGTTTCTTTTTCGATTGAATTTTGAGAACATCATTTCACATTATCGCAAACTCATACAGTTTTTTTTTGGTGATGCATCAGAATAACCCGCACTTAAATATATTTTCCGAGGTCTACTTAAATTTGTAATTAAATCTTGTAAGAACTATCGAGAATTTTTTTCGAACCCTCTTATCTTAGGATTAAATTGGCATAAATAAATGGATTGCCCCTCAGGGAAAAAACTGAAAACTTCAATTTCTTCGCTGCTTTTGCAGTTTTCATTGGAAAATAACAGTGTAAGGAAGTAACTAGTACCTTCGAACAAGTTACTTTTTCGATGAAGTTGGTAGAAAGTTGTTGATTTTGTGAACAAGTAACCAGTTAGTAACTCGCTTCATTTGTAATAATAATGGTTAATATAAATATCGCTAATTTTAAAGGTACTTGAGGAATTAGGTTAGCAAATCTTTTTGACTACAATACATATATTTTATTGCTCCTGTAAATATTTTGAAAAATTAAATATTTCCGGAAAAATGCTCAAAAAAATAATAGAAGAAAAAAAAGTCGAATATCCTTTCTTGTTTATTGAAAAAAGAAGACTTCTACTGATAATTCAGTTATTCGAGTTCAAGATTCATGAGTTTGGTTACAAATTCTCCTTTATCGTTGAAAATACCACTGTAATTGGTTGGAAATTAATTTGGATGTTACATTAATCTTTGGGGGAGTTGTATTGAACCTCGATAACAAAATTCGTGAAGAAAATTTGTTGTTCGTTGTTGGCTTTAGAGTCAGGTATAATTGATACAGTTGAACAGTTTTACGCAGAATAGAATGATATATAGTCAAACAATCAATTTTTTATTTATGCAAATTTGATCTGTAAAATGTTTTTAAAAACTTCGATTATTATTGTTCTTTTATTAATAGAAACAAATTTCAAATATAAAAGACTTTTTATTCTTGTTTGAATTTATTTTATTCATATCAAAAATGAAAACAGAAGCCAACAACGAACAACAAATTTTCTTTACGAATTTTGATGTTGTTGAAAATTAAATTTATTATTTGAAAGTCAAATATTCTTCTGTTTTGATTGCAATTTAAACCATTTTCGGAGAAAATTCAGTTATTCATTGAAAAATCAGCATTTTTGTTGAAAATTCATTTTTACGAATTGGGAATTTCAATATTGTGCATAATTCGCTTTTTCGGATTAAAATTCCAACAATTATGTTCATTTTCCTCTCCGTTTCAACTAAAAACTAATATCTTGTTGAAAATTCGTTTTTTAGTTGACTTCAACCATTTTCATTTAAAAAAGAGTTCTTCTTGTTGAAGATGAACTCCTTTATTAAAAATTGATTTTTTCTTCCTTAAGAATTGTATTCTTTCACCCTTGGTTAGAATTTTATTGTTCAGTCGCCGATTTGACGATTTTGTTGTTTATATATTCGATACTTTTCCATTGTAAATTGTTTTTATCAATTGGAAATTCTAATATCTTATTTTTTCCTGAAAATTTATCATCTCTAGGTGAAATTTCATCTGTTTTGTTGAAAATCCATCTTTTTTGGTTAAAAATTATTCTTCCAAGTTAAAAGTTTGAGAATTTTGGTAAAAACTAATCCTTTTTGGTTGTTAATTCTACTGTTTATTGAAGATCTTCCTTTTTTGAAAGAAAATAACTCTATTGCTTAAAATTTAATATGTTGGAAATTTGACTGCAGTTTGACTGCTTACATGAAAGCTGAACAATTTTGTTGGAAGTTCAGTTTCGTAGTTCAATACCATCAGTTCAGTTGAATATTGATCTGTTTAACTGAAAATTGGACTATTTTTAATCGCATAGCAGAATCTATTTTTGTTGAAGTTTGCTGTTGATACTTCATCTCTTTTTATTGAATTTCTAATTTATTCAATAGGAAATTTTACGATTCCATCTTTTTTCTTTGGAAATTCATATATTTTCAGTTGAAGTTTTATCTATTTTGTTGAATATTTATCTGTTTTAGTAGAAATTATTCTTCTTAGTTAAAAATTGTTTTGTTTCTTCATTGGAAATCAATTTTCTTTTTGGAAATTCAATTATTTTCAAGGGAAATCGTCTTTCTGACTTACAAATGCCAATATTTGACGGAAAATTCATCATTTTAATTGAGGATCAAACTAGTTTGTAAGAAATTGAACGGTTTAGTTGGAATTTGTTTTCTTTTGCTTAAAATAGGTTCTTTTGAATAAATATGTAAACATTCCTTTTTTTATTTAAATTCATGTAGTTTGTAATAGTTGCGTTTCTTTAGTGTAAATTCCAACTTCTTGGCTTTAAAATCAATGTTTCTTGGAGTGGAATATTGAAATACAATGTTTTTTGGATGAGAATTTCGTTTTGCGTTAAAAAGTTATTTTTGCGTTGAAATTCATCTTTTTTGGTCAAGTTCAAGTTCTTTTAATTTAAAACTGAAAACGTTTTTGGTTGAAAGTTGAATAACTCCGTTAACAAATTTTTCCATCGAGATTTATCATTTTAGTTGAAGAATCACGCTTCTATTAAAAATTATTGTATTCTCTTAAAAGTTTTTTTTTGTGAGAAAATAATCTTTTTGGCTGCACACTGGAGAACTATGTGAAAAAGTAGTTCTTTTTTTTTTTTAGAAAATTCAACTTTTTTGTTCAAAATTTCTCCTTTTGGATCGAAAATGCACCTACTCTTTTGTGGGAATTTCGATGATTTTTTTTTGTTGAAAACTCAGTTTCGAAGTTATAAATTCATGAAATCAGAAACAAATTATCTTCATCTATTTGATATTCAACTATTTTAATTTGAAAATTAAATCTGTTTTGTTCGGAATATAGACTATTACATCTTCTGATATAAATTAATTCTTTTCCGTTAAAAATTTTATGTACTCTTTAAAAATTCGTCTTTTTAGGTAGTATTAATTCTTCTTAGTTGAAAATTGAACAATTTATTTTAACAGCCATCCTCTTTGGTTGAAAATTGATTTGTTCTGTTGAGATTCAACTGCTTTGTTCGACGTTTTTTTTTTGGTTCAAAATTAATTTTTTTTTTACAAAAAATGTAACAATTCTATTTTCAGTTGGAAATTCAGATAGTGTGTTGAAAGGCTGCCTTTTTCATGAAATGTTTACTGTTTAGTACAAAATTCACGTTTTTTGTGTTACATGTTGAACTATTCTGTTCTTCGATAAGATTTTTTTCCTTTAAAAAGTCATTTTTTGCGTCAAAAAGTAAAATATTCTCCTTTTGGTTTGAAACATGAATTGTTCAATTAGGGATTCAACTATTGAGTCGAATACTCATCTTTTTCAGTTCAGAATCAATGTCTTTTGTTAATGATCCATGTTGTTTTGTGGAAAATTTATCTTTAGGTTTAAAATCCAATTTTCCGCCCCAGTTTTTTCGATTAAGAAAAAAAAAATCTGGTTGATAATCTATTTTTCTCCAAGAATTACTCCGTGGTGGAAATTTTAACTATTTTTTTAAAATACAAAAGTATTTAAAACGTAACGATATTCAATTCTTTCGAAAAAATAACTGTAAATAATAGTTATTTTTCAATCGATAACAATAACGCTGAGAGCTTTTTTTACGTAACCTGGATGTTAATCACTGATATTCAATTAAGGGCAACTGTATTGATTTTATCTGATTTTCGAAAAGTACTACGCAATAGTGCATACCGCATAGCATCAGTTTACAATTTCAAAATCACACAATACAAAATTTTCAAATAAAAAGAAGGAACAGATGTCATTAAATTGATTGATCTAGACCAGATCAATACCTTTTGTTTTTTTTAATAAATTTTTCTAATTTTTTCGCCTTCTTGATCCCACTATCTAAGAAAAAAAAACTAAAAAATACAATTTTATCGTCAATTCTTGCGGTTTCCGTAAGAAAATTGCAGTGTGGGAAAATAACCAGTTCCTTTGTAGTTACATTTTTTTTACCTTCAGTGGTAAGGTACTTACTTATGTGAATACGTAACGAGTAAGTTAGTATTTACTTTTTTTCTCCGTAACGTTTAACATGAAAATCGTTACTGTTTTAGTTACTTTCAGAATGTATTTAATAGTCTCTCCGACTTCAATGAATCAATTTTATTGCTTTTGGAAATTTTAAAAAATCTTTAAAAACACTTTTAGGGAGAAGAATGTTGAACATTCGTATAAACACTATTATGGAGAAAAATGTTGAATATTCGTATATGGTTGACCAATTGATAATTTTTACATTTTTCTCAGCTTCTTTTGTGAGGATTGATCAAACGACCAATAAATTTTCGTTTTGAACACGGTAGGTCAATCTCTTATATAATTTTTCTCTGGATTTGGTCAACATGTTTTATTTACAAGCATTTATAAAAGTTTCGTAAGAAATGCTTCTTTACTGATGTAAAAAAAAGATTGATAAATACTGGATTGAGATCTATTCAAGTAATGATCCTGGCCAGCGGTAGTTAGCCGAAGGTGAGAGAAACGAGCGCCAACGACCACGCTAAGATTAACACAAAAATGTTC
>WSXT02069045.1:0-12372 GCA_011762715.2 Neuroterus valhalla | reverse complement strand
AACATTTCATAATTCTTTCTTGTATCCGAGACCTAGCTACAAGTTCGTGACTTTTCTGTGGATTCTTTTTTTCCGTGCAGACCTACATACACGCAGAAATACGTACATGCATGCAGCCACACATATTCGTGAAAATCTGTTCTTCAGTTTCAGGGGGTCTCAAAACGTGGACATATGACAAAAACCGGAAGAGGGGGGGGGGGCACGTTTTACACAAATCTAATAACTCCGCTGATGAGAATGTAAAAGTGCATAACAGACGCTATATACTAGCCATTTCTTTAAAATGTCAATCGACAAATCGATGTAATAAAATTAACAGTGATATCGCTGTCCAGGTTTATTCATTCATCGTGTAGGCATTATTTTTTAAGTGTTCCAAAAAATATTCAGATCCCCCAAAAAAACCTTCCAGAAGGAAATTTGGGAAGGTGAGAGAGATTTCGTGATACTGTAATCCAAAAAAGACCCAGATCCTACGCGTACACTCAGTTGAGGATTACCTTCAAAGGTATGTCGGAAGATATTGATACTTTCATAAATCATAAAAAGGAGAAAACATTAAATAGATAATATTTGAACTATTTTTCTTCATGGACTGGATTGAATATAATACCACTGATATTTGACGCTAAAAATTATTCGCATACTTCGTTAGAAAGAATACAACTCTCATCTTAATTCTCTAGTTACAATTGACACAGGCATATCAAGTCTCTCATCTGCCCGGTTTTTATAGAAGTCACCAATTTAACGATTAATTATTCATAAAAATAGAATGAAGAGAAATTAAATGATAGGAAAGGGGTGGAGCTTCCAAAATAAAAAAAAATGTATTGATCGTAAGATTGTAAAAGATTTTAAAGAATCATGAAAAGTTATAAAACCGGGCAGATAAGAGACTTGATATGCCTGTGTCAATTATAACTAGAGAAGAAAGATAAGAGTTGTATTCTTTCTAACAAAGTATGCGAATAATTTTCAGCGTCAAAGATCAGTGGCATTAAATTCAATCCAGTTCATGAAAAAAAATAGTTCAAATATTATTTATTTAATGTTTTCTCCTTCTCATAATTTATGAAAATAACGATTTCTTCCGGCATACCTTTGAAGATAGTTGTCAACTGAGTGTACGCGGAGGATCTGGGTCTTTTTTGAATGACTGTATTACGGAATTCCTCTCACCTTCACAAATTTCCTTTTGGAAAGTTTTTTCGGGGGATATTTATATAAATCGAATTTCTAATCATAATACTTGTAGTTGAATGGATTGTTCCAAAAATTACCAATAATCTAGGTGGTGTAATGAGAAGAGGAAAGGATTCAGATTAGATTAGATTTATCGCTCCATGTATACCCTTTTCGGGTTTTTACATATCTATATTCCCTCTTCCCACAGAAGATCGTCCGACATTGAACCCTTCAACTCGAATCTCTCCCCGAAATCCCCAATAACCCCAACTCACATAATAAGCCTCCAAGCAATGACTGACGTACTCAATCCTGTGGGATTTTTAATCTTTGAATCCCCTACCGTCTGCAGCCGGATTTTTAATTTCAAACGCTCGCATTCGCCTGAACATTTGGTCAGAGGAGTGGAAAACTGCAGAAAACCAAAACTCTTGAGCGCAGTGGATTATAATGTAGTATATAGAATAAAATGTAAAGATTGTGATGCTGCATATGTTGGTGAAACCAAAAGATCGGCACGATTACGGGCACAAGAACACTTCCGTAATGATGAAAAAATTGAAAAGCCATGTGTATTCCACAAGCATATGCAAGAAAAAGATCACAATTTTAATTTAAAAAATTTTTAAATACTTGATAAATAGACTGATTGGCACAAAAGAATACTATCCGAAACGTTTTATATACATTCGCAAAAACATTCTATGAACAAAAAAGAAGATACGAAGAATTTACATAAATCTTATGCGGCTCTACTACAAAAAATTTCAAACAAGATAAGGTAGATTATTCACATAGTACATTAACAAAGGTCAACACGTAATTGTTGGCTAGAGCTCCATTTATTTTATTCAGTTCCTTGTTATGCTGTTAATTTTTATAAAGTGACTATGTACTGTGATTCTTGGACAATTAAGATACACTTATTTGGCTCTACGTCAGTGTATAAGGAGGATTTGATCTAATTCTACAAGAATTTCACGCATGAATTTCAACCAGAAGCCTAAATCATCCTAATGTAGTAAAGTGGAACGTAAGGTAAATTAATACTCATATATGAATGTATCACGATGTTCAACTGTCCGTGTTATAATGTTTCATTACCGGAATATTGTTGTTTTTTAGACTTGAAAAAGATAACAAACAAGTTATTGAAACGTCGTCATTTTGACAAAATACATTAATTTTGGCTCGTATGACAACGATTTTTATTGATATATCAATACCGAATACATGATAGTTGAAGCATTACTAAATAAGGCGGAAATAGCAGGTCAAAGGCCATAACTCGTGAATTTAAGTATGGAAATTTTAAGTGATCATATTTAATCATGATTTTCGTCTTCTTTGTAAACACTGAGTGATGAAACGTCCATTTGTAAGCTCTCCTAGTATGTCAGCCTTCTGGCAACTTGAGGTCCCTGGTCACCACTACCTAGTAACCTAAATTGTTGTCGATTAGGAGAGCTTTTTGTATTGAAACTACGTAAAATCATTACAAGATCATCATTCAATACTATTGATTACCATGAATTAAAATTTTCACAATCTCGATCATTGGACGAAACATGAGTGGAAATTAACACAATGGTAGAAAATGACCCTTACCTCCTTCTAATTACTAATGATGAGTTATTATATTTCCTGTAGTGAAATATGAGCTGGGCAAAATTATTTGAAGAATTCATAAAGTATACAAAAATACTAGGAGTGATAAGTATTCGAAATCGTTTGAATAACTATATTTTTCTGTGGAATTACTAGTCTTCTTCGGAACATACATAGAAATGTGATGCGCTTCATGTATCTCTGGTTTGTAACGCTTGCTGCAATATGAGATCTGGCTTTTACCACAATATACGGTGTTGCCCTAATTGATACCTGGAATCTGCTATTCTTCAATACAAGCTGTGAATCGTCTTTCATCTGAATGTAGCCTAGATGCATTAGAATGTTATACGCTTTCGCGTACTTATATCAAACATGCCTTACCACATTTCGCTCCAATGTGTCTTTGAGATGATGTAGATTTCTTATTCGCTTCTCTTCTGCGTTCCAAGATATTGTTGAAGTCAGGTATATCTTGAATAGCCGTGTCTTTGTCTGCAGAGATAAGAGAATCACCCAAATACAAGAAGCTGTATTTTTCCATCTCCAGGTTCCTTCAAATATAGGGAAGAGCCTACTGTACTCTTCTAGAACCCATATTTTGATTGGATATGTGCTACTGATCATGTCATGCTTCTACGGCCTGTGTTTACCTATAAATCATTCCATTGAGCTTTCATGCCATGTTCTTCAATTCACGTGAAACGTGATCCCCAGGTTGTCTGGATTGGTGAATTGTTTCAAATATTGTCCAAATGTTTATATCTATATTTAACTTCAGTGCTGTTCATAAAGACCGTTTCCTGGTACCTTCCTTTTAGGAATGCGGTTTCTGCATCAAAATGTTTTATTATTATTTCTCCATGACCCGCAATCGCCAACAAAAATTGGGAGATGGTCTGCGAAGCGACAGGTGGAGAGACTTCATTTTCAGGTTTTGTTTTTCGAAAGCATAAAATTTCTCCATCGATTGTGCTTTTGCACTGAACTTATCCTTTTTTTATCTTCTTGATTCTCAAAGTTGAGCTCCTCTCGTGGTAGGTCTCCACTGATATATTGTTAGTGAACATTATTATCTTCTTCCATGCTGGAATAGGTTGCTGAATCCTCATCGGTTAATGCTAATTCTTCGGCAACTCCTTAGAAAGAACTCGCAGGCTGAAAAATCACGCTGACATAGGATGCGTTGCTATTACTCGTCTCACGTACAGATTACAGAAAAGGAATACTTCAACTAATTTTGACAAGATCTACTACGAATATAAAGTGAATATGTTCTACTATATATATGAGCATGAAGGGACCAAGAAGCTTCTGACTCATCGGAATAACCGACAAAGATGAATTTCCTTGTTTTTTCCATTGAAAACATGTTATTTACTTACGTTCAGTGGTATTGAGTTCCATAGCTCAAGTAGTGTCTCCTTTAGAGCTATGATGGGAAGCCTGCTCTGAACATTATAATCTATAATCACTACCTTCACTGAATCCATTCTGTTGTGATGATTATGCTGCTGCTAATCGACTCTTAATTTCTTCTCCTTTCAGTTATTTCTAGAGTGCACTACTGAAATATCGCCCTCCTCGATCTGGCCAGATTAGTCATAACGTGTATTTTCTTCCATGGTGTTTGTATCAACATTGGTCCGCAGACACCCGTATGGATGAGATCTGGGCTTCTTGGTACTTAATAGTCCATTTTTCTTGAAAAGGTTTTCCAATCAGTTTCCCGCTTATAGAGCATTTACGAAGTTTCTTGATTTCCTGATTCGTAATTTTAATTCCAGGTGATAGACATTTGGCTGCCGGATCCCTGATTGCACCGGATCACGATGCCCGGAATGTCTGTCTGTGCCACGAATGCTGACGATTCTCACTATGCCTCATTTTTTAGTGATTCATCACTACATTAGCATTTCTCTATTCATCAACTTCGATTCAGAAAACTTAAAACATGATCCTGCTGTTCGTTGTATCTGCTCCTTTCCGATCTTTATTAATATAAGATCGAGCATGTACAAGACATCGAACACTTCCACTGCTACTTCCTTTACTTCAACGAAATACTATGAACATTCCGAAAAGACGCTGATGATTCCGAGGCATTATTTTCTATCTGCAAACCTCGAAAATCTAAACCAGTTCCCGTCCATTTCCTCGAGTAAATTTTCACAATTTGACATGTGACTGATCGCTCTTGAGTCCATAACCCAAACTTTTGCCGCATAGTGAGCGCCATTCTTGTTATTGCCAGATGTAGCTTCACTGACCTTTCTCGCTTCTTTCGGGTCCCTATATTTTCTACGATCTTTTTTGTAATGACCCAGTTTCTCTTGCATTCATCGACCAGTTTACTTCATACCAGGTTTAATTTTGAATCATATTCCGAACGACTTTCTGAACTGATGATAAGTGTTCCTGGGGCATGAGGCACACTGTTTAAGGTCATCCCTGCTTTGAACCTCCCCTTCAACTCTTTCCCCGAAAATATTGATTTGCTGGATATTTCTAGCTACGGTCTACTGGCATCTGTATCTTTTGTTTACTTCATCATACTTGCTCAACAACTACTCCTGTTCGGTCTATCTACAGTACAGTCAATCTGTCTAATGTTGTGGAAAAAAATAACATGAAATTTTATTTGCGGAAATTGCTAGAAGAGCATGTGAAAAGCTTAACCTGAAACATGCGTGATCGTTCAGAGGCGAGTTTTTGAGAAAAATGTGAAAGTTTTTTGAAATAATGTATCCCTGAAACGATAGGTTTTTGGGAAAATTTGTAAGAACAAAAAATCTTAGAAGCAATGTTTTCTACAACTTTTCTCATTGGTTCTACATGCTTCGATAAGAATTGCAATCAATAGATGGTGCTAAGATACCCAAAAAAGCATTTTCTCGCTTCTCGGCACATAAAAAATTGTTCATTGCAAAAGAAATCAATGAGAAAATTGTTTGTCTCAAAAACACCTACATAATTCATAAGAAAATTTTTCTTGTCCTACTTACCGTTCACGAGTTATAGCGTGCCAAACCTGTCACCGTAGGATTCCCATTGTTTTCCACGAGGGCGACATTAGGGGGGGGGGGAACAATAAATCATCACTTCAGGCAGAATAAATCATTTTTTTGTAAGTAGGACTTTCATATTATTCCTAATTGTGATGAAATTATGAAATAATATTCATTATAAATCATTTTTTTCAGAACTATGCTAATTTCAGTATTAAACGTGATTGAAGAAGGTTTCCAAAAATTCATATCAAAAGAGCTGTACAAAAATGTGCTTATAATTGTTGTTGAGCGTGCAACATGCAAAATACGCTTTTTTTGGTACTTTAGCTCCATCTAATAATCTCGCTTTTCATCAGAGCATGTCGACTTAATAAGGGAAGTTCCGTATACAAGGTTTGGATTCTTCAAAAACCTGAGACGCTTATCTTGATTCAGAGGGCTATGCCACTTTTTTACCATAATAAAGTTTCTATCATGCACGCTCGTTATTTTCAGATACTTAAGACTCTTCACTAGTTTTCTGGGCCCATGACCTATACAACAGAGTATAAAGATGGTGAAGTAACAACGAGTTATATACTGATCTTATTAACTACTGATCCATTACATGAGAAGAGAAGAAGAATCACAAGCTGCGTTGCTCTTTGAAAATCGTACATCAATGAACTGAGGTCAACATAGCAGACGAAGTGTAGCCTAAAATTCGAGTAGTTTTAATACGTCACGCGCATATTTCAACCGTGTATCGTTAACGTGGAATACACATATCACGGAAGATTCAATTGAACTATCCTTGATTTAAAAAAAGATCTTTATTAGTTACAACATCAATTATTACATGTTCCATCAAAACCTTATCTACTTCAGAAGAAAAAACTACTTGCTCCAAAACTGAATGGGTGTGTAAAACTTGCTTTTTACTAATTGGAGATTCACGATTTTGGTCGAAACTCCAACTATTTGGTTGTACATCATCTTTTTCGCCGGTGATCGAGATTTGTCGTTGAAAATAAGCGACGTTTCTCAATGGTGGTAATTACGTGAGGGAAGGGGGAGAAATAGCTAGAAATCGGTTAAGTAGTTTCAAACAGCTTTGAAGCATGAAACTGCTCCGAACCAAACATAATTTGATATATTAGTTTAACATTTTCCTCACGGAATCATTATTGTGGAGGAACGCTGTTTGCAAGATAGTTTACATACTCTATTCTAAAATAACAATTGATTGGACGTAAGCTGCCCACTCTAGTTTCCTTGATTTCTTCTGGGTTCATAAATGTAAAAGTGCCGCTTTCCATGTTTATTTTAGCTCGTCTAAAAACGTTATGTCTTCTTACATATATTCCAATGAGAGTATCCGGATCCTCGAATATTGCAAAGGCGTCACCATTAGATGTTGATAGCACGACTTTTTCTTGAGCCGAGATGGGCATATACTTCCGTTCTATTCTTGTTCTAATTCTTTTATCAGCAGGGAAAGTGTACCTTCGAAATTCGAATATCCGGTGCTGATTCGAACTAGGAATTAGCCTAAGGTTACTTAGTTGTTCGATTCCACATCCGTGTCCGTCAGGAGAAGGGAGCCTTATATCATGAGCAATGGATTTAGGAGAAGAAGGACGCCTAGCAATAGGAGATCTGGACCTTTCACGAATAAGAGCAGGTTCGGCAGAAGGAAGATACCTCTCAGGAAAGTTTTCTCCACCGGGTGAAAAATATGGCCTGTCACGAGGAACGTATGGGATGGGGGCGCCATTAGGTAAAACCTCGAACTGTGAACTTAACCCTGTAACCAAAATATTACAAATTATCACCTCAAATACAATAGAAAATGAGCAAATTTATATTTTTGGCTAAATTCAGGTTTGAATAACGCAGGGGCTTGTATAGTTTATCGTATTTCTGTTTGGGCCCCGATTTGAGGAAAACGTGAAGGAACGTACTTGTCTTGAAACGTTGTTCCACTTGAGCTACAAAGAACTCGACTAGCCAGGCACTAACAATAGTAATATTTCCATCAACCATGTCATATTATCCCCTTGAAGGTATGAGATCAATGACAAAAAAATACACCTTACATCGAGAAATCCTCGAAAATGAGGGGGCAGATGAGATTTTTCACAAAATTTGGTAAATAAGATCTTCTTGATCAAATAAATGTAAGCACTTTATTGTAAGCACTTGCTAACAGAAGACATGAATTATAAGGAAGGAAGTAGGGTTCTACCTTATGCCTCTTCCCTAATACCAGGATGTATATTCCTTTCATTTGTGCCAAAAAACCACATATTTTCAACTTTGAGAATCAAAACTCAGCGCAATGGTGTCTTGAGCAATATATTGCTGTGCGAACGTACTGTCGTGCTTCTAGTGAGGATATCGAATATAGCAGATTGCATAAATGACTACATCGTTCGAAGTAAATAGTTCAACAGTAGCATGCTCTAGAAGATAATAATAATCATCATTACGGTAAGCGAAATTTCCAGGCTCGATTCTCCACATACTTCAAGTCCTTAAAAAGAGCAACCGAGGGTTGATTGAAGAACTATTTTTTCTTCGCATCTGATCTTCAACCAAGTATTTCATCTGTTCTTGAGAAAACAAGACAACGTCTTGCAATGTATTCACCTAAGATTTTTTGGTACGATTCAGAGTTTCTTCATGGCACTATTGAAAAGAGGAGGTAGGATACCGATCTTATTATTCCGAGTGACTAACGAAGCAAAGAATGTTAAGGCTACTGATCGCTACTTGTTTGTGCGGCAGATTGGATCCGTTGATACGTGCGCTGTGAACAGTGAAGTTCCAAATGATTAAAGACAGGCAATTAGCATCGAAGTTTACGATGGAGGAGTTACTTATAGAAGCTAATGTAGTAATGAGGGGGCAATTAGATTATTAAGTACTGTCGAAGGAGTATTTACTAAAATTCTTACTAATAAGATCATGAGAATGTGGATCTGTGCTAGGGCGATTATGTGCAGATTAGAAATTAAGCTCATAGCGGATCCCAGGAAAAAGTTGAAGGGGAAAAAGGTTGAGAGTCAAGTAAACTTCATTGGCATACGATTCCTGCAAAATGTGTGCGGAAAAACGCTAATGGGCAAAGTGAGTAAAGAGAGGGTTCTTAGAGCTTGAGAAGTGTACGGATGTGAGGAAAAGGAAATATGTGCGCAATGGTAAGGATGAGTGGAAAACAGTTGTCTATAAAAAGTAGGGAGATGCCTGGAACGGAAGATGTTGGGCACTGATGGACCAGCGTGAAGTTGTTCCTTAATAGATCAATGAATGACGCTGCAGAACTCTTGACCTGAGGTGATTGCTAGAGAGATTTATCAGCAACTTGTGTTGAATTTGTGTTGCGTTCCTAGTTCGATGTTTCGTTGAACAGCGAATAGCGACTTCTAGATCAATCTTGAACTTACCCTATCGGTCTCCTCCTTCACAACCCTAGCTCAGGCTTTCTATGTAAATTACTTGATTCTTAGTTGTTAGGCATAATAAGAGCCAGAGATTCGCGACTACTACGGAAGGAATTTGGCTCAATATTGTTATAACAATAAAATGGTAGAATAGTAAGAATCAATAGTCTAGTTTCCACTAAGCCTTCTGAATACAGTGAAAGGTGTCCAAGAAATTTTCCATTTCGAAGGTCAAGAAAGTCCCCTCTATAACGAATATTTTGTTTTTTTTTTCTTAAGATTTTGGTCAGTCTATGTTCAATTTTTCCAAAAAATTCGTTCATTTATTAAGGAACATCAGTTCTGAAATCATTCCAAGCATTCCAGAACAAAATAAAACTTTTTCCGTATCTCAACTTCTTTCGTAGACTAATCTTTTTATAACGGAATTGGCATACTTTCTCAGTTGTGCAATGATCGAAAAATATGAATTTATTGATTTGTCACTCAATTTATAATGTTGTAGAGGTATAAGTATATTGAATATATTTACGAATCGAATTCAGTATGATTGCCAAGGATAAGACCAGAATACAGATGATCCTCATTTTTTTTTCACTGAGCAGAAAAACTGTTTGACTGATAAATGCAAAATTTGGTTAACATTGCAATTAATGATTATCGTAGAGTTCAGGTATAAGCAATATTATATATCTTCATCGTTATCATGTAAATTGCATCAGCTTAAACCTTGTCCTTGTGGAGTACTTATATTTTATGAGTCGTTTCTTAAATCGACTCTCTCAAATCGGTTGTAATTTTACTTCAAACATTTGTTCCGAAAATTCCGATTTCTTGGTTGATAATTCGAGTAATTGGTTGAAGTAGATCTTCTATCTACATATTCTGATTTTCCGAGCAGGAATTATGAAATAACGGCATTTTCCCAGCTGACTGCTGGAACCACCGGGAAAATGGGTTATGTAAGAGAAGTCTCTGTCCGAGACTGAGGACGACAATTTCCTGGCTCACTTTTGGAACCACCAGGAAATTCGTTAATTTTTCAGAACCTTAAATTCTGGCTTGACCACTTCTCTGGTAGAGAGGCGTGGATCCTCTTATACAAAAAGAGCTAAATTCGCATGCAAAAAGTAAACTACGATATTTGGACATATAAAGGGCGAGAATAAAAGATGAAAACCTTTCGTATTAAAGTAAAAAAAACTTTTAAAAAGTTAAAAAAAATTTGCCGGGTAACACAGAATGAAAAACGTTGGTTCCATGACCATTGACAAATATCAAAAAATTACAAGCAACAAAAAATAATGATATCACATCGTCGGGCAGACCATATTAATTTTTTAGTGAGACATTTTTGGCATGTTTACTCAATGGTAATGAGAGGAAATGAGAGAGGCTGCATACCATTCAAAAATTTACAAAAAAGCTCGACAACCCGCTTGTTGTATGATGATGGAAGTAATATAAAGAATATTCGACACAAATTTTATTGTACATCGAAGAACACTGTTTCGGAAACCACATTATTTCTTCGGAACGCCAACCAAAATTGGTCAATACGCAACTACTTTGAATCTTATAATTCTATGCCAGAGCAATGGAACGTCGCATTTTTCCGTTGCGATTTTAAAAATATGTTCCAGGTATATGCTTCATAAAAACAAGCGGATTGTCGGGCTCTTTTGTGAATTTCTGAATGGTATGCAGTCTCTACCACTTCCTCTCATTACCATTGAGTAAGCATGCCAAAAAAGTCCCACTGAAAAATTAATATGGTCTGCCTGATTTTTTGTTCCTTGTAATTTGTCGATATTTTTCAATGGTCATGGAACCAATGTTTTTTATTCTGTGTTACCCGACAAAGTTTTTCCAATTCTAAAAAAATTATTTATGGGGATATCACTGTTTATTGGAATACTGCTCAGTGAATATTATTGTTCGTAATTTTGCTCTTTATTACTATCTTATGGTGCAGACTGGTAGAATAAACGGTTCACGTATTTTTCTACAACATCACATTATTTTTCACGAGTAGAAAAACTTTTTCCATGTTGATTAACTTTGATAGACTCATCAAAATAAATCCTCTTTCGGAAGTCGTACAGGCTTTAATGACAATATTTTTTTATGGTTATTATATTATGGTGCAGACTGGTAGAATAAAGGGTTTACGTATTTTCCTAAAACAACATTACATCATTTTTTAAGAGAAGAGGAACTTATTCCATGTTCATCAACTTCAATAGACTAATCGAAATAAATTCTCTTTCGGAAGTCGTGCAGGCTCTAATCACAATACTTCTTTTCGGTCATACGCATTACATCTGTAAGTTCCTTAAGAACAAAATTTTTACAATGTTTTCTGTTCTGTGTTACCCGACAAACTTTTTAAATACATATGTATCATCAGGTTCACGAAGGATCGCACAAACTAGAGTGATACTCGTCGTAGAAGCAAGGAAAACAAAATATTTTGCTACAATTAGTTCCTTATTTGAAATAGAAATATGTAAATACTACGAATAATTTAATAATTACAATATTATTAAAAGAAAATATACCAATTTCAGAACGAGAGATAATAAAGAGTTGAAACAGAGTTTTCTTTAGGAAAAATAATTAAACGATCATTAAAAATGAAAATTTTAGTAACAACTATTAGGAAATGAATAAGTAAACAGTTTTGCATTAGAAGAAAAAATATTAAAAAGTTGAACAAAGCGAGAATCAAGCGTGCAACCTTGCGACAACCAGCTAAGCGCCCTACCAGCTGAGACCATGGCCGTTTTTATACACCAGGTACATGACCATTCACAGTCCACAGGCACCGTGTCTGGCCGTGTCACTCACACACAGCGCGTGTGTTAGTCGCTTGCTTCAGTTTCCGATCTGAGCACACTGCTGGCTAAATCTAAGCTTGAAAATAAAACTCGTAGACGATTCCACTTGAACAAACACATGTCTAAAGGACAAAGTGAGACCGTAACAATTCACAGGCCGAGGTTTCATAGCATGAACGCACCACAATAATTTTTAGTCAACCGCAATAATTGCTTTTTACCCCCCCACCCCCCCCCCCCCCCCCTCCCCCCCTGACCCCACCTCCCCCCCCCTGCCCCCACCCCCCCCCACCCACC
>WSXT02069023.1:0-12373 GCA_011762715.2 Neuroterus valhalla | reverse complement strand
CAGCACGAGACACAAGATGAGAATGTATTCGTTAAAGCCGGAGAAGCTTTAACAAAAGAAAATTCACATTCATCAAAATAAAGTAGTCGACATTTTGTTTTAAGTTTCAAAAGCTTTACATATAACTGTAGGGAAGTACCAAGGCCGAGCGCGCAGCGCGAGGTGAATTCATAACCGAGCGCGGAGCGCGAAATAAGATTAACATCGAGCGTGAAGCGCGAGATCCGGTTGACGCGCCCCGCAGGCGCGCTCAAACTTGCGAGCGAAGCGAGCCGCGCGCGCAGATTTTTTAGGAATTTTGTTTGAGAAAAGTATTGAAGATAAAAAGCTGAAAATTTTTTCTGGATATGAATATACATTTCTCTCAAGAATGCAAGTAACTGAATGAGAAAAGGGGGGAGCCAAAAATATTGAAAATTGTTCAATTAAAAAAATAATACGTGAAGAAAAAAAGTTGCGAAAATCGTAATTTTTTTCCAAAACCTCATAACTTTTCTAATTTTGAGCTTTTTTTATAATTATAGTTCATTTATTAGATAATACGGTACAAATTAGGAATGTGTTCGGTTTTTTTGTTTCGTATCACGGGTTGTGACGGAATCTTTTCCGGTAGCCAGGCACCTCCCCACCGACATGCCGCTATTGATGGACGCCCCCTCACCCCCCTTTTTTCATTCAGTCAATTTAAAAATTGCATTCTTGGAATAAATGGATGTTCATATCCAGAAAAGATTTTTAGCTTCTTATCTTCAACACTTTTCTCAAAAAAATTCCTAAAAAAAGTACACTTTTTCGGGTCCACAAGGTGAGAACCTGCCTTAAGGGTAGTTTAAAATAACCTGTAGGTCACAATTCTTCATCGATTTTCAATTTTTTTAGAAAAAATCCAGTATTGAAGACTAAGGAAATCAGTCGAGAACAACCTGTAAATTTTTGTTTGTTTAAATTTTTATAGAGCTGCCAATAGCGAAAAAATGTTGATTTGAACTTTTTTTTTCTCTAATTCTCTGTGAGAATTTTTCTTAGTGGCATCAGGCTTCAGGTTGGATGCAAAAGGGCCAGCGGGAGAAACAAAATTTGTTTGTACGTCAAGTTATTTCTTATAAACAAATATTTGCAAAAAATAGATAGTATGATGGATTATGTTTTTGTGAAGTACATTTATGCACCGAAATAGCTCGTTTAGAGCAATGAGGTGAAATGTGCTCATGAAAATGTGGTGTCCAATATACTTCGTTAAATTGATTAACAATTATAATAAACAAATGCATGATTTGAACAGTTTCAGGCAGAAACGAACCGAATTTTCTTTCGGCTGTCTTTGAATATCATTTTCTGTGATCAACTTTGATGTATTTTTGGCATAATACATAATTTGTTAAATTTATCAACAAATATTATAAACCAATACATGATTTGAACAGTTTTAGGCAGAAAAGAACCAAATTTTCTTCCGATTTCCTTTAAATATTATTGCCTGTGAGGCTTTTTGATATTTTTCGACCCAAAATATCATTCAATATTCTTATAAACGAATCATTCGAACAAAATTTCCATTCTGGACATTTTATGATTTCAGTCCTTATTTCAAGGACGAATTATACGGCAATGAAGAGCTCGAGATTTCCATGATGGAAATCTTGTTCGAATGATTCGTTTATAAAAATATTGAATGATATTCTGAGTCGAAAAATATCAATGAGCATCACAGGCAATGATATTCAAAGACATTCGGAAGAAAATTCGGTTCGTTTCGGCCTAAAACTGTTCAAATGATGCATTTCTTTTTACTTATTCTTAATAAATGAAACAAATTATATCAGATGGCAAAAATACATAAGGGTTCGTTACGAGCAATGAGATTCGAAGACGATCGGCAGAAAATTCGGTTCGTTTCTGCCGAAAACTGTTCAAATCATGTATTTATTTATAATATTTGTTGATAAATTTAACAAATTATGTGATATGACAAAAATACATCGAAGTGGATCACAGGCAATGAAATTCTAAGACAATCGGAAGAAAATTCGGTTCGTTTCTGCTTAAAACTGTTCAAATCATGAATTTTATTTATAATAATTGTTAATAAATTCACCAAATTATATCGGATGAGAAAATACATCAAGATGTATCACAGGTAATGAGATTCGAAGACAATCGAAAGAGAATTCGGTTTGTTTCTGCCTAAAACTGTTCGAATCAGTCATTTGTTTATAATTATTGTTATTAAATAAAACAGATTATATCCGATGAAAAAAATACATTAAGGTGTATCACAGGCAATGGGATCCGAAGACGATCGGAAGGAAATTCGGTTCGTTTCTGCCTAAAACTGTTCGAATCATGCATTGTTTATAATAATTGTTGATAAATTCAACAAATTATGTAATATGACAAACAGAAATCAAAGTGGATCACAGACAATGAGATTCGAAGAGAATCGGAAGAAGATTCGGTTCGTTTCTGCCTGAAACTGTTCAAATCATGCATTTCTTTATGATAATTGTTGATAAATTTAACAAATTATATAGCATACCTCATTTTCATGATGACATTTCACCTTATTGCTCTAAACGAGCGATTTCGATGCACAAAAACATAATCCATCATGCTGGCTATTTTTTGCAAAAATTTGTTTATAACAAAGAATTTGAATTATCAAAATATTTGATTTCTTTCGCCGACCCTTGTGAATTAAACCTGAGGCCTGCACGGAGAAAAAAGTTGGAGTTATAATCGCCTGAGTAGTTGGCGCTCGCAGCGCCACGAATTCAGGAGTTTATACCTCCCGGTATGGCGGCCCACGCTCTCGATTCGAGAGCTCTGAGCTCCTGATCGCTAGGAGCTAACACCTCCCCGCTTATTGGTCCGATCCACAGTGGTCTGGAGGACCCAAAAAGTTGGCCATAAATCGAAGATCGAATTTTTTTTTTCTGCGCTTCCTGGTTTTGTTATGGGGACGGCTGTTGAAGGTATGTGTAATAAGTTTTTACTGCGCGTTGATCGTTATGTGGGCTATCAGGATATTTTTTGGAAACACATAAAAAAATCTCTATCGTTGCAAAAACCCATTTATATAGTTGTAGTTTAACGCAGTTTACTCAAGATTCAAATTGGATTATCTAACTGAAGGCCAATTAATCAAGAATTTTTAAAATTTAGCTGCACATGTTTGCACCATTCGTCACAATCGGCCTTTTTCGTGAGCGCTCGCGCGCTCGTCATTGGGCCAGGTAGGCATTTGTCGTACGGGATTTATGGAATCTTCACGTTTGGAAACCTCCTGATTCCAAAAAAGTAGTTCCCACTTTGGTGTCTGTCTGTCTGTTGTCGTTGTTAACCAGCTGTTTTTTATCCTCATCATTTTTTTTGATAAAAACAAAATTGTCAGAGTTATGGTATTTTAAGAATTCAAAAATATAAAAGAAAATGAGAATTTTAGCCAAACAACGCAAGATTAGAAAAACAGAGAGAAAAAATGTTTCTTCTTGGAAGCTCCACAGTATCGTGAATGAAGCTTTTTTAATTTTCTCAAAAAATCGAAAATTCCAATTTTGATCGCACAGAAAATAATGAAAAATAATCTGTGAACTCGATAACTTTCGAAAGAAAGATCATATTCGATCATACTTTCGCACCCATTTTTAGGGACCAAAATGACAAGTCGAGTTCGTTAACTAGCTCTTTTGGATCAAAAATAAAAGAGGGGGAGCATTTGAAAATTTTGTTGGACTCTTTTCCAAGACTCCAAAGTTATAAATACAGTTTCTTGTAGCAGGTGAAAATTAAAACAATTTATCCTCATGATTTTTTTGATAAAAACAAAATCGTCAGAAATGTGGCATTTCAAAGATCCAAAGATATAAACGAAAATGAGAATTTTAAGTCGAATAACGCAAGATTGAAGAGAAAGTTAGGGACAAAAAATGTTTCTTTTTGGGAGCCCTACAGAATCGTGGATACAACTTTTTGAATTTTCTAAAAAAATCCATAATTCCAATTTTGATCGTACAAAAAATAATGAAAAAGAAATAAAAATGTTCATTTTGTCATTCGACCTTGCATTTGAATTCCTTGACCTCGGAAACCCCCGACTGCAAGTTTTCGCGAGCGTTTTTTTTTTTTTTTTTAGAAAATCGGTCGGCCATTTTGGATCGGCGATTTTGTTTTTTGAAATTTTGATTACATATTTGAATTCTTTTACCTCAAAAACTATAGGATACCGATTTTTGCGCTTTTCTGTTGAAATTTCGATTTATGGCCAACTTTTCGGGACCTTCAGACCACTGTGCGATCGGGCGTACATAGCTCCCGGAAACAGTGCTGAACAGTGCCACGGTATCCTCCCATTCTCGAGAGAGCGAGACGCTCTCGCTATCGGTAGTACAGAGCTCCTACCTTTTCCTCCGTGTGATGCCATTAAGAAAAATTTTCACAGAGAATTAGAGAAAAAGTTTCAAAAATCAACATTTTTTTCGCTTTTTGCAGCTCTATAAAAATTTAAACAATGTAAACATCGGCCTCAACAGATCGTTTCAGAAATCAATAGTAAATTAAAAAGATAAAAATTGAAAATCGATGAAGAATTGTGACCTACATCTTATTTTGAACATCGTTCTTTCATTTCGCCCTACTGTGCACCGCGAACAGAGTAATGTTTCCATTTCATGTAGAACACGAAGTGCAAACCAAAACAGACCAAACAAAATAAGTCGATCTTTCGTAACCCAAGTCTTCTAATTTTACCCTACTGTTCAGATGCTGAGTGGAATAAGTCATTCTAATACAGACACGAGAAATGCCTTATGTATTCCGAGTAGTATAACCATTTTACGCGAGGCATAAGAAATCTCAAGTAGTGCATAAGATTTCAAGCAAGCCGAAAGTGATTGAAAGTAGTATAAGTCAAGTCATGCCAGCCGATTATCTGAAAGAACTCCTGATCCTTAAAATAGTTCTTTTTCTCCCTACTAGAGAATAAGGATAGATTTTAATTGAAATTAAGGAATGAACCTTTTTTACAATTATCGTGATTCAAGCAAGGATCTTATAGTGTTTTCCCATGGGGGTTTCTTTCTTTGCTTTTGTCCTCTTGTCCTTTTGTCCTGGAGTCACGTAATGTATCAACAAGCACGTCACGTTGACGTACAAGTGTTTTACTGGCTGGACATTTGAATAAAAGGGACAGAGGCACCAGACGGGTTTGTAGCCTCTGACCCGCGGCGTGGCCGGTCGGCTGGGTTGGGTGTTTGCCTGTCGCGGACTGGTTCCGTGCCTGCTGATGGCAATTTCGGTCCTGTTTTGAATTTAGATGGAATTTAGGCAAGCTGTTACGGCGTGCAGCCCTCTTGATCGAGGATCACGTATAGGCGCACCGCTCGTGCATATTTCGCGAGATGCACGTGCATATTGCATTTGCAAATATTACATGTTACGAATGGCACACGAATCCGCAGACGGTTCGTTCCTTGACGCTCATTACACTTTCCTAACGAGCGAAGCTTCATCCCAATTTTCTTAGTTTCATAGAATTTTTCTCATTTCATTTTATTTACTTTGAATCAAGTTTTCCGGTAACGAATCGTCGTGAGAAAACATCTCTACATCTGGAGGACCATTTCATTCTTTTCTTCTCATGATAATAATGACATTTGCGCATGTAATTGGAATCTTACATACAGAAATCCTATCCGTACAAAGTATACCCCTAACCGCAGTTGAGCATATAATAAAGTCTGAGAAAATTGATTTTCGGAAATTAATTTTTATCAAAATTTTATCTTTTTTACATTCTAAAGTTTTGGCGATGATGTCTGTCTGTTGGTCTGCATGTCCGTGTATATCCATATGTCCGTCCGTCCGTCCGTAAACACGATAACTCACAAAAAAATGGACAGATCAAATCGTCCTTTAACACACTTGTTGATTGGTCCAGAAGAAAGGATGAGTTCGTTAGCCAGCTATTTTGGATGAAAAATAAAAGAGGGGGAGCATTTTGAACATTTTTGTGGACTTTTTTTTTAAGGCTCAAAAATTGTAAGTATAGTTTCTTATAGTACGCAAAAATTGGAACAATGTATCCCTATGATTTTTTTTTCAAAAACAAAATTGTCAGAGTTGTGGCATTTTCAAAATTTAGAAATAGAAGTGAAAATGAGAATTTGGCCGAATAACACAAGAATAAAAAAAAGTCAGAGAGAAAAAATGTTTCTTCTTGGGCGCCCTACAAGATCATTAATACGACTTCCTGAATTTTCTCGAAAATTTAAATGAAAAAATGAAAAAGTCAAATTTTTACTGTATACGGAAAAAAAAATCCAATAAAATTACCGAAAAGTCTGTAACCATTACAGATTTCCTATGCTAATATAGTGACAGCATAGAGTTTCAGTACTCATTACATAAAACTTATGTAAATAGAATCTGTAACTGTTATAGGATTTAGTCATAACACTAACATGAAATACCCGTAAGCATTACTGACAAATATATGTGACGATTGCCGACAAGTACCGGTAGGTGTTACAAAAAAGTATGTGTAAGGATTACAGAAAATTATCTGTTACGATTATAGAAAATTATCTCTTACGATTACAGAAAAATACCTGCAATGATTGCAGGTAAATATCCGTAATTACTACTTTTGTATACTTAAAATATTAAAATAATAATTATTCCATATTCCCTAAATAGAAATTAGTAGAAGAAGTTATTAGTAAAGTAGTGCGAAGTTGCTCATTAATTTATTTAGTAAGCATCTTTACTAATGCTTTATAGTGTTTTAATACTAATTCATATACACGGAGGAAAAAGTATCCCCTGAATTTACTGAACATTCACTAATGGATGTCAAATAAATTTCGTACAAAGCACGTTTCTTTTATAAATATTTTTATATCATTTCAATCATTAACTCTTTTGTTTATTATTTAACACATTTTTTATCTAAGACACACTATCACACTTGATCATATTTTAACGATCTTATGTTGCATCCATATTTTCATTCATCGGATCCACTTGATTTGCTCCCCATCGAAAGATTTATTCAGTTCTTTCAAGTTCTTTCAAGTTATTTCAATCAATTCGATTGATTACAAAAACCATTAATTTATTATTAAGTAATTACATAAATAAAATTTTCTAGAATAGTCGGGGCACTTGTAAGCACGTGCCATATTTTTGAGGTTAAGATTTACAAATACACACTCACATTTAACTGCACTTCAAAAACACCATTTTCTTAATAATAATAGCACAGCGCGTCTACGCGTATAGTAATCTAATATTTTGTGATTTGAATTATTCAACCAAAATTATAATATTATATAAAACCAGAGAGATAAAACTATACCTTGTCGCTTCGTATCATAAACGTTAGGCATTTGTTTTCCCAGACGAGTATACATGGAGGTGATAGTATACACAACTGACAAAGTCTGTAACGGTTACAGGTTTTTATGTAAGACTTACAAAATATTAGTACCATCAAGTGCGAGTATAATCAACCTATATAATCTGTAAAAATTACAGATATTTCTAGTCACGTTAACAGTGGACGCTTACAGATATTTTAGGTAAACCTGACATATTGGGAAGTAATATTGACTCAAAAAATTTGTCATTGTTACTTTTTTTCTGTGACAAAAATATAAATTCTCTAACATAGAATGTTCAGTAAAATCAGGGGATACTTTTTTCTCCGTGATACAGCACATAATAGAAAATTATAAATTTTATTACACTCTCATCATTTTTATGATTGCAAAAGTATCAGCATCGCCCGAAATTCCACATCTTTAATTTTCAACGGATCTCTACTTTTGAGAACCCCTGGAGCCAAGAATCATTTTTTGGCGATAGTGTCTGTCTGCATGTCCATCCGTCTGTAAATATGAGAATGGCCGAAAAATGAACGTATCAAATCGATCTTTGATACACTTGTTTTTTGTGTAATAAACAGCGCATTCGATTTCTCTCGTGAAGGTATCTCAGATAATAAACTTAAATATTAAAACTTCCGTCAAAAGTCGAGCACGAAGCGCGAGTGCCACGATGAGAATGTGTACCTTAAAGCCAACAGAGCTTTGAGAAATTAAATCTTCATCTATACCTAATTACGGTATTAATTAAGAATACGAGTTTGCATTGGTTAACTGGGATCTAGAAGATATTCATTTGTTCAATTCACTTTCAAATATACATAATTATCGAAATGAACAATAGCAAGAGCATTCCGAATGCGAAACACAAATACCCGAGCGCAGAGCGCGAGGTTTAAAATGTACGAGTGCGCAGCGCGTGATGAGAATGTGACCGAGAAGCGGGCAGATTTTTTTCTTGAAGCATGATCAATTTACGCATAAAGATGTTATGGCTGATTTTTGAAGAGGGTTCTTTTTTTTTTTATTAGAAAAAAATCTGCCCGCTGCGTGGGCACATATTCTCATGACGCGCTACGCGCGCGGTTTGCTTCACTCGCAAGTTTGAGCACGCCTATCCCCGTATCTATATGGAAGCGTAAACGCAATACTCTGTCGCTTTTTATCTACGCGTTCCAGTGTGACAGAAGAAGACAGAGTATTGCGTTTGACGCCGAGCGCAGCTAAAAACGCGTTCATGTAGAACGGGGGATGGCGCGCGTCATTCGGATCTCGCGCATCGCGCTCGATAGTGTGTTTACCTCGCGCTCGCCTTCATACGTACTTGATTCAGTTTACAGTGTGATGCATACATATAATTTCAAATATTACAAAACTGCTGAAAACTTCTACTTCTATGAAGATTATTGAATTTTTATTTTATTTTTGATGACATATTTTTTAGTATTAGGTTTACTTAAGGCTCTACTGGCCTTCAGTGATACATTCTCATTACTCACGATCAAAACAAAGAATATACGCCTTATTGAATAAAATTGTAATAAATAATAAAAATGTTTTTACTTCTCATTTTTTCATATCTGGCATAGTTTTTCTGAAAAATGGAATTTTCCCTTTTTGGTAACGTTTTTCACGGTTCAAACAAAAACTATGCATCTTATGAAAAAAATGGTATATATGAAATTAATAGGCATTTTAAAATATATAATTTTTTTCCTTAACTTGCTTTCTCTTTCATCTTTCCCCTCTTTTTTTCTTTTCTGTTATATATACGTGTATTCGAAGGTGTTTGTTCAAATTTAGTTGTTGGACTCTTGGTTTTTATTTAATTACCAGGAGTTGCAGATTTCAACTAACAGTTTTTGACGTTAATAAAAGATATGATATTGTTTTTTTCATTTTCAGATTATCAATTTTCATTCACAAACTACTTGTCCTATCAAAAACTTAATTTTACCGAATGTATATATCTTTTTTTGATGCACAATTTCAGTTCATTTATATTTTCCCGTACCTTGCATAGTTTGACAAAAACATAAATCTTTCTATTTTTCATTATTTTTTGTGTGACCAAAATTTAAATTTAAGATTTTTTGAGAAAACTCAAAAAGTTGTAAAGATTAGGCTGGAGGGCTCTCAAAAAGAAACATTTTTTTTCTGAATACTTTTTTTCATATCTTGCGTTGTTTGGCTAAAAATTCTCATTTTCGTTTATATTTTCGAGTTTTCAAAATGCCACAACTCTGACAATTTTCTTTTTATGAAAAAAAATCATGAGGATAAATCGTTTCACTTTTTACCTACTACAAGAAACCGTACTTACAATTTTTGAGTGTCGAAAAAAAGTCCAAACAGATTTTCAAAATGCTCCTCCTCTTTGTTTTCCATCTAAAATAGTTGGTTAACGAACTCGACTCGTCTTTTTAGTTTCTCAAAATGAGTGCCAAAGCACGATCGAATATGATCATTCTTTCGGAAGTTATTCAGTACACAGATTACAGACCACAGACTGCAGACAGACAGACAGCCACCTTCGTAAAAACTATTTTTTCTGATACAGGGGGTCTCAAAACGTGGAGATTTCATCAAATCCGCGAAAGTCAATTTTCACATAAAACCAATACCTTCTCATTCAGGATGAGAATGTAATGAAGAGAATGGATAAAAGAATTACATTATGAAGGTTATCGTTTTTTGCAATGTACTTGGATGTATTCAAAGATATCTATAGAATCAAAAATGCAACTTTGCAAACAATTTTTCCAGTAGTAATTTAGATCTTAAAAAATTTATCAAATTTTTTGTAAAGAAATGAAAGAGTAAACAAGGGTTTTCAGCGAAATTAATCAAAGTTGATAAATAATTGGCTTGTTTAAAAACGAATTTTATCGACAATTATAACACTGGTAATAATAATGATATAATAAATAAAGTTCTCTTTTACGGAATCGATAAAAAAGGCATTCAGAAATCACACCTAGTTATTATAAACATTATTTCAGTTGATCGTTTATGTTCTTTCAATTGAAATTCATGAAGAAGTGCACTTATGAGGTTTTTTGGCGTTTAAACTTACTCCTTTTAACTGAATTATATGCAAATCACTCCTTTCTTACCTAAAACACATAGGTGAAAATTATTAATTTTTGTGGTTTATCACCATTCTGTTAAAAATTTTTCATTATTAAATGCAATTAAACATTTTTATCTGCAATATAGTATATATGCATATAGTATATGAAGCGTTGGTTGTAAAAACGTTGCATGTTCCTTTATTTTTTGATCCGACTTTCTTTTTGATATTTTTATGTTTTCAAGTTCAGAATGCATACGATGGAAGCATCCTAATCGTTGAATGCTTTCAGTTGGAAAAAATTCGTTCCCTTGAAGGCCTGCTGTCATAACAAATAACCTGACATTAGGTTGATTTGATTGTTGATTTGACTATCACATATACATATTATTTGATTTTATTTCTTAAGTAAGTAAGCTTTATATAAATAAATTATGAATTGAGTCACGTATTATTTTTCCATCTGAAGTAGATAATGAAACTTAATTCTAATTTGATTTTCACCTCCCCTGGACGTTTACCAGCAGGCTTTGAAACATTCTTATGGACAATAAAAATTTTACTTAAATCTTTTGCAACTTCGTTCTAAACTTGATGCCACTGCATGATGTCATTTTTCTTTTCCTACCTTCGTTTAAATTATTATGCATGCACGGCGATAACTCCATTTTAAGAGTTAGAGATACCAAATTAACCCAAAGTCAGGGGACATCAATCTGTCAAGTCAAGGGAACGATTTTTTTTTCTAATTGTCGACTTTTTTTTCTTTGTTTCAGTCAAGAAAAGACTGGAGAACCACATGCTTCTCTTGGTTTTCTAAACACGCGTTTCCCCAATATTTGTCGGAATGTGTGCTTCCAATATTTTTTGTAAAAAGTGACGATTTTCAATATAGAAGGATCTCTAATCGACAAAGCTGCATGAATATGCAAAGATCAGTACCTTGTACAGTAAGGTTCTTTTCATACCGGTCATACCATGAAGTGCGAAGGAGATGCTCTTATGTTTATTTTTATGGCGTCTTCACTCGCACTCACGCTTCCCTATGACCGGTATGAGAAGGTCCTTACTGTATTCGTCCTTTAAACTTTTACCTTTTAACTTTTGACTTCGATTTTCTCGCAAACTCGTTCAGATACCTTCGGGACTCGTTGGATGATATCACAGAAACATGCTATACTGTCGAAAGAATAATATCACTCGGAGACATGAACAGCTGGGTTGATTGCAAGGTTTGTTTATAACAAACACTTGACTCAGGCATAAAATGACACACATGTATGATTGGTGCAGAGGTGAAAACATTATCGACCTTGTTGTAGCGGACGAAAGACTGAAAGGACTTGTGGAAGATACAAGGGCTATTAGAGGTTCTGAATGCAGAACGGGTTGCTACCTCAAAGTTTCAAAACTAAACCTAGGTTAAGTTTGGAGAAGAACACGGTTTATTAATAAAACAAAGCAGGCGCAAGTCAGAATAGAGACTCCGCAGAAAACAGAAGTACAAATATTATATCGTGAAAAGCTTGATAAATATTAAGGGCGTCGCAAAGAAGATTGGAAGATAGAGGTAGGCAACAAGAATGTAGAAGAGGCATGGATAATACTGCGGGATGGTATCTTTAATAGTGCATCGGAAGTATGTGGTACTGCTACTGTAGGAAGAAAGTCTTTCGATGCTTTGTGGAAAAACGAAATAAGTGTAGCAGTCAACGAGAAAAAAAGAAGCGTGGCCGGGAATGCTGAATATTCGAGGTCTTAGCGAAAGGGAAGGACTTGAGTAGTAAATGATTAAAGGGATAAAAAAAGGGAAAAAAATCTGCCCGCTGTGCGGGCACATTCTCATCGCGCGCGGCTCGCTTCGCTCGCCAGTTTCAGCGCGCCTAGGGCGGGCGTCTTTCGGATTTTGCGCTTCGCG
>WSXT02069012.1:0-12375 GCA_011762715.2 Neuroterus valhalla | reverse complement strand
GATTAGAACCTGGTTAATCTAGATGTGAGAGAAAGAAATTTATATACAGTGTTGGACTCACACTAGAGGCCCTTGGGACCCAGGCCAAGGTTAAAATTATACTTTTTTTTAATATTGAAGAATTCTTGGCTTATAATAAATCATTGTGTCCGTCAGAAAATTCTCTTCCTGAATTCCGATTTATTAATTTCCAATCAACTCAAAGCGTCAACAACTCTATATACATTCCTTTCAACAAAACTATTTCCTATTCATACCACGATTTTCTTCGTCGATCAAGTGAATTGCGATTACAAGATAATTTGTGTATTCTTAGAGAAAGGACGGTATTTCCCATAATGCCCAGGGCGGCACTCGAGGTAAACCCGACCCTGGTTATATACATATTTATTCTGATAGGTATTTACATATTATCCTTACTACTTTATTCCGCAAAAATCTAGTAAAACAAAGAAGAAAACTTATCGCCCCGAAGGAGCAAGCAATTCTATAAAATTATGTACATCACCGGGTGCGCACACCGATTCATCTATCCTTCTTTTGGTTACTCAACTTTCTCTCTCTTGGTTTCAGAAACTGTGCATTTAATTTCTCACATGATTCAAGTTTGGGAAATGAAAGATTCATTAACATTTCAAACCACCCCTTCTCCATTTTCAATCGCCAAATGATTTTCTCATCCAATCCGCTATCAGTCGCAAAATAACAATAAAGTAGAAGAAAGGGTACCTCCCGTTGACAATAGTGAAATGCCCCCCTCCGGGAATCGCAAAATGAACTTGAGCCATCTTCTTCGCACTATGTAAGCGGTAGTTTGACCATATGAGTAGCCAACCTTTCCTAACCTTTGTATGGATATGAGCTAAAAACCATCATTTTACAATATTTCCCTTTTTCTCAAGAACCGATAATGATATCGCAACGACAAAAATCAGGCATATACTACTCCTGAAGAAGAATATGCGTGAATTTTTTCGAATCATTAAATTGAGTTTTTCTAACCTAAAAAACTATCTACTCAAAAAAAAAATTTTCAAAATTTGATAACTTTGCTCAGAAAAATGGCAGCACAAAATTCTTTTTTTCGGAGAATGTATGGTTTTTTTATGAAGAATAAAATGGATGAATGAAAATGTCGATTTTTACTGGGGTCATTGCGATGAAGTCGAAAAACTCGTTATTTCCGATTTTTTGGGGGGTTTTCGGCGTTCAACTCGTAAAAACCCATGCATCATAAATTCAGAATCGATATTGAACCAGTCATGAAAAATCCACTCACATTGTTTGATGTATCATTGCACTTCTATATGTGTACATGTATGTACATGTACATATAAGAATGCTTTCTATGTGTGGCGTTCCCCTAGAAGTTCATTTCGCATCAGGAATCTGGTCGCTTTCATTTCAAATCAAATATCTCGGATTTTGAAGTTATCAGTTTAAGAACAAAACGCAAATTCTGAGACAATTATTTTTTAGTATCAAGATGTTTATTCTATCGCCAGGGGATACATGTTATATATGTAGGTAATTTTTAATCATATATTACAAATATTGATAAACATAGGAAATATCTGAACAATTATTCTCTCCTGCCACAACTGCAGGACGAAGAGGAAATAAATGTTAGGTCAGAAATGTGGATAAGAGAAAGGAAATTATTGACA
Organism: Neuroterus valhalla; assembly: GCA_011762715.2. NCBI lineage: Eukaryota > Metazoa > Arthropoda > Insecta > Hymenoptera > Cynipidae > Neuroterus > Neuroterus valhalla. The sequence continues at coordinate 10,708 of WSXT02069012.1, read as the reverse complement.
CATTAATATTTTTATACTGGTTAGTGGTATGTGACAACTTACACGAAATGAGTTGCTTATGCATCTATATCCGTAGAAAAGACGCATCCACAGATGGAGTCTCATAACTTTAACGCCTTATTATTGCATAATTAGACTCGGAGTGAATTCAAGGCATAAATAGTAAAACAACAAATATTATGTTCATTATGAACCAAATATCAATGGAATTGAATGTATCAAACGATACTGTTACAACTGTGCTAATGGCCGTCGGCTGTTGTTCCCATGTAGCTGCGATTATTCATTATCTTGCTCATGCAAGATTTTTCTCTAAAATTCCCAAACCAGCGGAACACTTGACCACATTATTTGACTTTGGAGACTAAGTAACTGTAATAGATGAAGAAAGTGATGAAGATAAGAATGTATACTTCATAGAAAAAGTAGCTTTTTGAATTCAGTAATTGAGCGTTAATGTTATGAGAGTCTTACTATGAATGCGTCTTTTTTACGGATATTGATGCATAAGCAAGTTTATTGTCGTTCAGTATAAAAATATTTATCTGTCAATAATTTTTTTTCAAATTCACATTTCTGACTCAACATTTATTTTCTCTCCGTCCTGAAGTTGTGGCAGTAGAGAATAATCGTTCAGCTATTTCCTATGTTCATTAATATTTATAATATATGATTAAGAATTAACTAAAAATACAACATGCATCTTCTAGCCATAGAATATACATCTAAATACTAAAAGATAATTGTCTCAGATTTTTTGTTTTGTTTATAAACTGATAACTTGAAAATCCGAGATATTCGATTTGACCTAAAATTGGCCAGATTCCGGATGCGAAATGAACTTCTAGGGTAACGCCAAACATAAAAAGCATTATAACATTATACATCAAACAATGTGGGTGTGTATAAGACAATCCAAAGAATAATAATTTCCTGAGAAACTTTCCAGAAACTCCGAAATCAATATCGTAGATTATGCTTTCCTCGAACGTGAATTAGGATGTAAACTTTCCGAAAACGAGGATAGGAAAAATAAATTAAGTTGGTCAATCGTTCCAATTTCAAATTTGACCTTTTATTCCAAACAAATAAAAGTGTCTCATGAATCGATTACCGACGTTTCGACACGGATTTGTGTCTTTTTCAAGGTTGAAGATAAAACTGTTTACATTGTATAAAATTGAAGAGAACGTTTATTATCAAAGCAAACTGCTGGTTTCACATCGAGTCAACGAAGAGACGAAAGTGAACATTGGAAAAACTTTGAGTTTAACCTCATAAGAATGGAGATGGAGGCTAAACCGTCAGAATTAATAAACTACATGTTTAAACAATTTCTCTAATTACTATAATTACTAAAACGTAGATGACAAAAGGTTGTTGGTTACAGTTAAATACAGAGAAACACAAAACTCGAACAGGTATTTATATAACAGGTATTAAACTAATAATAGGTGATAACAAATTATGAACTAATAAATAATAAACTCATAAAATAATATATATAATATAATATAAACTAATTAACTAATATATATAATATAATATAAACTAATAAACTTATAAACTCATAATAAACTTATAATAAACTTATAATAACAGGTGGTAAAATAAACAGTTTTATTTTCAACCTGGAAAAAGACACAAAGCCGTGTCGAAACGTCGGTACTAGATTCATTAGACACTTTTATTTGTCTGCAATAAAAGGTCAAATTTGGAATTGGAACGTTCGACCAACATAATTTATTTCTCCTTTCCTCGTTTTTGGAAAGTTTACATCAATGTGGGTGTGGTCGGCCGTCCGTAATTGTTGATCATTTATGCAAAAAATTTTATTTTTTATTATGCGAGTAGGGACTATGCTGTTTGTTCCAGATATTCTGCATTTGCCGGATTTACTCATGACTAGTTTAATATCGATTCTAGACTTATAATACATGTTTTACCCACTAGTGGGTAAAACCTGTCATTATTGAACGCTTCTCGTCAACGATTGAAAAATCGCTTATTCTGTTCACTGCTTTCAGACCCAACAAGAAATGTGGTGCAGCCATTCTTTCTGAGCAAAGTTATCGTATTTTGACAATTTTTTTTGGTTAGGTAATTTTTTTAGGTTAGAAAAACTCAATTTAATAACTTGAGAAAATTCACACATATTCTTTTTTAGGAGGAGTATATGCCTGCGATATCATCATCGGTTCTTGAAAAAAAATATATTGTAAAATGCTGGTTTTTAGCTCATATATATACATAGGTAAGGAAATGTTGACTACTCATATAGCCAAACTACCGCTTGCATAGTGTGAAAAAGAGAGCTCATCTCATTTTGGGCTTCCCGGAGGAGGGCATTTCACCATTGTTTACTGGGGGTACCCTTTCCTATCGAATTTCTCAGTAAAGACTCATTATGATGGAAATGTAGGGCGGCTTATCAAAACGAAATGCTAGAAACCAACTCTACTTGAGAATTCTTTGTTAAGCGCATACTTCTGTGGAGAAAGCTACACGAGAAAGCCAGACTTGAACGTCATGCGCGAGCCATAACAATGTACTGCTTCATGCATTGCTTAATGTGAAGATTTTGTATAATAATTACATTTGTATAGATTAAAACATCAAGTAGGATTGATTTGTAACGGGCAGTCATACCATATTCCGTAATTCCAGAAGCTCCTCATGTCATGAGAAACAATCTTAGATATATGTAGGTGTTTGAAGCACATCCTCCTTCAATATTCCTGTAGTTGGATGATTCCTAAGGGCTTTTATGAGCAAGAAAATTATTGGAGAAGGAAAATTAATACTTTATAACGTTTCAAATTAGCAGACTCATCATGGTTAATCGGAAGTTCTGTTTCTGATCTTCATGATTGTAGGGAGAAAAAGAGGGAAGCAAATATACTAGTGAAAGAAAGCAAGGATAGATTCAAAACAGAAGATACGGAAATACAACATGATTTTGAAGGAAATAAGAAACTATTCTGGAATTGGGTTAAGAAGACTAGAAAAGGAAATACTAGCACTGAAGTAGTCGGGATTAGGAATGCTGACGGCGAAATGATATGGGATTCGGAGAAACTGAAGGACCATATGCAGGATTTCAGCCAGAAGCTGTATGAAGGTGACGCCGCAGAGCATAACAACAGTAACACAGTAAGGATACGTGAGACAATCCCGTTGTAGGTAGTGGAAGCAGAATCGGTATCGACGACATTATTTTCGTAATTAGAAAACTTAATAATGGTGAAGCTTCCAGTGCGGATGGTATTCCCTCTGGAATGCTTAAGTTCGGTGGCGGAAACTTGTTCGTGTGGCTGTGTGAATTTATGAATATGTGGGCTGTGAATAGGGAAGTTCCGAGTGAATGAAGGAAGGCGATTATGGTCCCAATCTACAAGGGAAAGGATGGTCCAGGTGACTGTGATAATTATATAGCGATTGGCCTTCTATGTACTGTGGGAAAAGTATTCACTAAAATACCTATTAATAAAGTCATGGGAGTAACAGAGGAAATGATCTGGGGAGTTCAATGTGGATTTATTCCAGGGAAACCATATGCAGATCAGATATTTAACTTGAGACAGATCACAGAAAAAAGCCTAAGAGTAAACAAAAAAGTTTTCTGTGAATTTGTTGATCTGGAAAAAGCTCTCGACAAGGTAAATAGAACTAAACTTTTAGAGGTCGTAGAGAGCGATTGGTTTGATATTAGGCAGGGAGTTAGGCAAGGATGCGTTATGTCATCTTGGATGTTCGATATATACATGTACATATGTCTGAGAATGGCTCTCTTTGGCGATGAAGGTGTTGATCTTGAGATAGAGAAAGTTCGTGGCCTTGCGTTCGCAGATCACAAGATCGTTACGGCAGTCAGCCGATGATTTGCAGAGGATGTTGAGCAGACTGTATACCAGCATGAAGAGCATGGGTCCTGAGATTAATGTGAATAAAACAAAAATTATTGTGCTTGAAGGGAAGGATGCGAAAACACATTGCAATATCACCCTCAATGGAGAGAGGATAGAACAAGTTGATAATTTCGTGTATTTTGGAAGTTTATTCACTTCTGACGGGAAGATAGATGCAGAGCATTCTAGATGTAAAAATGAGGGTAGGAAGATTATCGGCGGTGTACGGGGTATTACTCAAAGTAAAAATATAACATAAAGCTAAAATTGCTATGTATAAGTCTGTGCTAGCACCAACCGTCCTATACGGCAGCAAGACCTACATATTTGCTGGGATTGTTCGGTCACGTTAAGAGAATGAATGAAGAACGAATAACAAACCAAATTTATCTAGGTAGGGTGAATGGTAGCATATCTAGAGGCAGACCAAAGGAGGAATGATGATGTATGCCGGGATAGGGATGTTTTGAGAGCAATCGTATATAAGATGTGGTGAGAGGAAAAGTGAGCCACAGTGATTAGGTTGAGCGGCTGGCAAATTTTCGAATCATACAAGTGTAATAGCAGCGATGTCAATTGCTTGGTTTCAACGTGTTGGTGGCCCTTATAAGGGCCGATTGTTGTTAGGGAAAAAGAAAAAAAAAGGAAAAGAAGATGAAAACGTCTGATGTGTCCGTCGAGGTGGGGGACCTTTACGATGTAGGATCCCGCCTACCTCTCTTGCTGGGCTTCTCTGGAGATGGGATGTATGATCCCGTGGATAAGGTGACGGGATGCTGATGATAGGAGTATTCTCGGCTATCAGTCCCCCTCGCCTGTTTTGTATTTATCCGAGGAGAAAGGCGGCCATTACTGAGGATCCTCACCTTCCCCTTCTCCGGTGTCAATTTTAGGGTTGAGGTGTTGATGTAGAGAACATCTTCGGTTTCGGAAAGGTTTGGGTCTTCCTCTCTGAGAGGGGAACCGTTGAGGCCAGGAAACTCTGGATCGTAGGCCTCCTCTTCTGATGCCTCTAGTGCACCTCCGGAGTTGGTTGGCCGAGGCTTTGTGTAGGCAGACTCCGTGGGAGGGTCCCCTTTGCCGAGATGTATCGCAGAAGCGATGCACCTGTCAACTTTCACCTCAGACCTCACTCCACTGGGAGTGGCTATTCCTTGACACGTGGTTTCCCACGCAAGTTTACCTCGAAGAAGGATCGGCGTGACTCCTGTGGGAAGCGCGTCAACCTCACGAAGGGGAGGCTGATTCTCAATCGTGAACGGCAGGTCCTGACGTCTACGCTGGTAAGGAGTGGAAAGGGGAATTCTTATCTCCTCGGGAGCATATTTCTTTGCAAGCAAAACCGCTTTGCGCTTCTGAGCCACTGTAAAAAGGGACACGCTGGGGTCGACTGTTGTTCTCCTACCGCGAATAAGAGACGTGCCCCGTTGAGACAATTATAAAAGGGCCACGTTGGGGGGGGGGGGGGCGAATGGTTTCACTCCGTTCAAAAGAAGGAAGAACCACTACCCGTCGAGGCCACTATCGAAGGGCCACGTTGAGTTCAGGGTTTAAGGTGTCGACGACAAGGCAAGGAGCGAAAAATCGCTCCCCGATGAGGCCACTATCGAAGGGCCGCGCCGGGGAACGACTTGCCTTGGACTTGCAGAGCTGCTGTCAACCTTAAGCAGGCGGAAACCAAAAACAGATGTTTGATGAACGAGAAGTAATTCTGGTCGATGTATGAGGTATGGGAAATCGAAACGAAGCAGATTCGTTTTTAGTGGGTGGTAACCTGTTGGACGGCGGCGTAGACAAGGCGAGGTGCGTAGAGGACGGAAGATGCAGGCGTAGGCGAGCGAACGTTGTCATCACTTGGTGACCGATGAGCTAATGTGCCTTCACTGCGAGATCCTCACGTATTTATGGAGTTCGAATCCCATGCGGACCTCGGAGTGGTACGGCGAGACCGCGTGTTGGTCGGTTGAGAAAAGAGGGGATTCCGGCGCGCGGATTGAGCAGTTAGGTAAAACTGGGGTTTGAGAGACGGACTTTCGAAGATTGTAGAGAAGTTGGGCGTTGATCCCTGTGATTCGCAGTCGATTTGGGAATCGCGAAAACACCCAAGCTCTCGCCTTGTCACACCGGAGTCCATCATCCTGTTTATTTGAATCAAGCAAGTGAATAACATTAGGCTACATAATATGAGTAATTTATCATCCAGTTTTAGAAAAAACAGTGGAGATAACATTTAAGACGGGTTTTCTTAAACTACTTTTATATTAAATCCGGAGTACTATGCTTGTCTGACTGAAAGGAAAAGGGTTCGTTCAAAACAACACGTGAAAGAATTATTTTTTCGTCATGCATATGAAATTGTTGAACGCTCGCGGGCGACAAAGAAGTGGGAAGCCTGAAACGAACGATTTTGGATACTAATTGGCCCGTGTAAGAATATCGCTTAGTGAATTATTTTATTGGCTTCCCGAAACTCTTTGTACAGCGTGTTTGCTAGAGAGATCAGGAAGCGACCCGTGTCGGAGCGATGTTGCACAGGACGAGTGTGTCGTTTGAAAGGAGAAACAGGCTGGACGTACTTTTGCTGTGCATGTTTTTTTATCAGGTCTCACCTTTCATGTTGACGAATTTCCCTCGCGTATATTCATTCTGCTTAACAATTCAATTGTAGCCGCTGTTGACTAAGAATGCTGCGTTCCAAGCGGAGCTTTTGGTTTGGAGTATTAATATCAATTCTCTAATTTCCAGTAGTACAGCAAGGCTGGAACCAAATGAGTTACGCTTATCCTGAAAGAGGTTTGGTCTAATGGCATAATACCAACAATAATAATCAATGTTCTGGACTCAAATATTAAAATAAAAGAAGACGTTTAGGTTTTCGACCATGCCCAAAACTACAAATGTTGCCAACTTATCTAGAAAGTTCCAGTTCACATCTTCAGGGATGACCTGAAAAATCTTGGTTATTGTCCAAAGAATCTTGGTTATTCGAACCGAGCCTATGCTGTTATCAAAAAATCCGAACTCAAAGAAATAAAAACTTCCATTCAAATTTGAAATGAATATATATCATTCCGTCTCTCTTGTAACGACAGTAACTTGCTTCAATCTTGTCGAAATAAGCAAGTCTATGTATTTATGTTTCATAGAACAGTAAAATATTTCAATTGTGATAATGCAGGAAATAATCTAGAAGAAAATCAAGGAAATGATAAATCAAAAACAGGTTTTTACTTGTGGGACGAACTGTTCAATTCAGGCCAAAGAGATCCTTAAGTCAATTCAGTGAATTGAATAAAATAAATAGTGGAGAAATTAAGCCACTAACGTAAATACATAATCTCAAGCTGAGACCATCATAGAATCTGACACATATATGCTAGTCAACATTTTATGATTTAAACTCTGAACTCTTTTGTACAATCTACCAATAATTTTATTATGAAGAGGATCTAAAGCCTAAACTCAGTTCCAAACTACCGAAAGCTTCTACCTTTTAGATACTTAAAAAACACGACTTTTTGAAGAATGAACCTAGTGTTGACCACGAAGGCTGCCAAAGCTCAGGCGGAAATTTATCCCATGAACAGACTTGGTCGGATTCTTATGCCTTAGTCCCCCATGGCCATCTATTACTTGGTTTCCTAATTAGGTTTGAATCTTCTCCTTTTGTTTGGCTTTTCAGTTTCTGAAAAATAAAATGTAAACATCAGAGAGAAAAATTCCTCAAGAGGATGGTGAGCAGTATAAGTTAAAAACAGAGGATGAACCATAAGGATCAGGTCGGAACGGAGGGTCGGTAGAGAATCAGCGGAAATTTTGTTTTAAATCGCAAGATAAAGTTTATTGCGAAGCATATATTAAAAAATTGTAACTGCTCACGCTTTGTACTATTATCCCCTGGACCTCACTATTCCTCAGAGAAGACAGTTTTTCTCTGACGATAGTAGACATATGATATGAAGAGCAATGAATGCAATAGTAATATTATACATTTCCATGAAGTTACTAAAATACCAAAAATATTCCAAACAAATGCAAATCCATCAACAATAGATTGAAGCTGTCAGAAATCAAATCAATGGTGTGAGACATTTTTGCTTACATGGTTGTCACAATTTCCACTTTGAAAAACCGGTAGACTTTGCGCTGACAGCCTACAGGGCATTCATCGGTTTCTCGTCCAACCATTGGTGTTATTCTTCTGTTGAGCATGTTCATTTTCACTCGATTCCGGCGTAAATTGTAGATTCCACTAAAAAAGTCATCGTTTTCCAATGTTGCAGAAATTTCACCATCAAATGTTGTGACAACAATATATTCTTTGGTCTGGAAAGGCACATATATATTGGGTCCTAATCTCTTTCGAATTTGTTCATCGGCATAAAGAACGAATCTCCGAAGTTGGAACACTCGGCTCACATTGAAGAAAGGGATGAGTCGGATGCGCTCGAATTTTTCTAATGTACATCCAAGTATAAGAGGAGAGCGAGGCCTTGCAGAAGGAGATCTCGATCTGTCACGAAAGAAAAACTGTTCGAGAGGAGGAGAAGAAGATCGGCAACGACCTGATCGAGAAGGCTCAGGCAAGAGATCGTTATTTGGTGTACACTGTAACTGCGAACTCAGTTCTGCAAAAGAAAATAGATAAATGAATTTTTTTCAAGGAATCGCAATCTAAACCGATAGTAGTTGATAACAAAAAACAGTTTATCACAATCATTCATTTTCATACAAAATGTTTCATACGGCCCTGAATGTTTCGTTCTGAGCAAATCTCCAGATAATTCCGAAAAAGTACAGTAAAGTTAGGCTGAAATCAATGTTTAAGATCAGAATTTTTGGAAAATGTTAGAGGACTGTAACAGATCGAGTTCCGCGAATTTTAGACCTTCAAACGCTTCCTGTTTTTTCCGCCATCTTGATTTGTGGCGTAGGTTAGTTTTTCGCGTTATTCTTGCTTATTTCCTCAGTTCAGAAAATAAGTTATTTGTACTTTTTTGTAGAGTGTGAAGACATCCAAAATCTGATCGCTATATTGATATGAGTTTCCCTACAAATAAAAAAATGATCATTGCTCATAAAAACAAAATAAGGAATAAAAATGTTTTGACCCCAAATATTTCGGTAGTCGTTTGTCGTTATATTCAATTTTTTCAACAAAACTTGTAAGAAAACATTTATTACTCAATTTCTGTTCTGAAATTTTTTTTGCAAAACGTTTCATCAATAAAATTTCGAGTCACTACCTATTCAAATTGATTTCAAACGGTTTCGAAACGTTTGGAATTATTTTGGAAGAAATTTGGTAAACTTTCAAAAGAAGTTCAGTTTGACAAACGTTTGGTAAATACAATATATACGACTTTCAAATAAATATTTATAAGAAAAGGCACGGAAAAGTTATCTTGAATACGTTTCAGAGATGTTTAAAAATTTAATTTGATGGAATTTTACTCGGTTCAACGCTGACCAAATGTTTTCAAAACGCTTATAATAAGTTTCGTTCAGTCAAAGTATCGAAAATGTGTGGAAGTATCCCACGTTTCATAGCGTCAGTATGAGTTAAGCACCTCGGCCTTGCCTCGGTGCTCAACCTCATGCTCGGCACGGAATCGCCCGTTTTCCCGCTCGGTGTGTAATGTACTATTTCACGTAAAAGAATATTCGAGGGCATCCATAGAATAATGTTTAGCACATTCCAATTATCATTTCGTGGGGAACTCAGCATTTCGCGGTTGCTGAACATTCATGCAAAGAAGCATTTCTTGCGCACGTATAAAAAACCAGTTGGATTTTTGATAGTATTTCTGATCTTCGAAGCCAATAAAGAACACATGACATTTGAAGTTTTAGTCCAAAATGATTGCCAAAGCAGTTATTTTTTCAACGGAACAATTGCATTTTGGCAAAAAAGAGAGAAAAACATATGAATTCGCAACAAGTTACAAATTGGTTCAAACCAATTGCTGGATTCTTATAAACAGTTAAATTTCCAACAAATAGAATATGCCTGATAAAGTCATCACACTCACAACTAATATATTTTTTATATATGTTTTGATGCTCTACAAGAAGTACAGAATTATAGTTTGTTCCGGAAAATTCCGATCTCAAAAACTAATTCTAATGTGAAAAATCCATCGTAAAACACACCTAAAATCGAACTTATCTGGAGCTTCAAGTGTATTTAAAAAAACACGAGCATTCTTCTTACCAAAAATCGTTATTGGGATTTGAAATTTCTATCAAATTACAATTTACGTCAAACTATGCTGTCAAATTTCGTTCTTTTTATCCTATCCTATCTCATACTATTTTATACAGCTCTCTTCCTTCTTTTCTGATCCCATCTGATCCAACACCATCCTACACTATTTAATTATACCCAATATCATCAGTCGGACTGATACCTGATACAATCGTATTAGCTATGTACCTTGATTCGAAACTGAAAAATACCTTCTCCAACTCATTTATTGCTAAAGAGATGCAATCATCAGTTTACTTTGAGCGGATTCATATATAAAAATATGAAATCAGATGTAATGGTCAGTTTTATGATCATTGGAATAGAACCATAGCCTGCAGAGAATTTTTCGTTCAGCGTTCCTTCATACGTATAGTCTTAATAAATCAATCTACTTGTTGAAGGATGTGTCCATAATTTCACGAGAAATTGAATTCATTCTCTGTATGATTAATTGATTAATTCAATGTGTCCCTTGAGGGTTTACATTTTCCTCGAACCTCTCTACCATTCCTTTACACACCCTACCACTACCTTAGTAGTAAGTAAGGGG
>WSXT02068991.1:0-12376 GCA_011762715.2 Neuroterus valhalla | reverse complement strand
TAAATCAATTTCGATAAGAATAATCTAATTTTCAACAAAAAAATATCATTTTTTTAACAAAATTGAAACAGTAAGACAATTGAAAAAATCAATTTACGATGCCTAAAGAAAAAACAAATTTCCAACAAAATAGTTTATTTTTCAACCAATGTGATGAATTTTTAAGTAACATTATGAGTCTTTAACCAGAAGAGTTAAATTTCAAAACAAGAGGATGAATTCACAACTAAAAATTGATAAGTATTTAAGTGGAGAAATTCAATTTCCAACCATGAAGGTGAAAATTCAAACGAAAAGATTAATTTCCAAATAGAAAGAATCATTTTCTAAGATAAAACATAATGTTTTAACAAGATAGTCGAGTTTCAAAGTCAAAAAATAATCATTTCCAACCAAAAATGGAACATTTTTAGTTTCAAAACCCAATTTTAAATCAAGAGTTGAGTTTTCAAACAGATAAATCAACTTTTACTGAAAAAGATTATTGAATGAAAATATGATCACTCAAATTTTAAATTGAAAAAAAATTCATTTTAAACAAATAGATTTTTAAGAGAAACTATGGAATTTTCAATTGGAATAAGTTAAATTTTCAGTTAAAGAAATTACTTTCAACAAAGGAACTATCTTTCAACAAACGAACAAAACTGTCAAATAAATTATTACATTTATGCAAAAAATGACGAAGAATCAAATTGAATTGTAAATTAGTAACTGAAGTAGTTGAATTTTACATCAGAAAGCCGAATGTTTCACTGAAATTATGAACATTTAACTAGAATAGTTCAATTTTTGAAAAAAATTAATTTTCATCCAAAAAATACAATTTCTCAACAGTATGGTTGAAATTCGAACCATAAAAATAGAAATTTTCAAACAAAGATGGAATAGTGACATTTTTTTCTTAAAAAATTAATTTTCAACCAAACATAAGAGTTTCCAACGAGATGAATGTTCGACTAAAATGAAAAATGTTTGACTGTATAACTTGAATTGTTAACCGTACAGAAAAATTTTTAAAGAAGAATATTAACTTCCGAAGAAAAAGATCATTTTCTACAAAAACTCGATTTTTCAACAAAATATGTGAAGTTTCAACGAGATAATTGAATTTTCAATTAAAAAGACGAATTTTGTACTAGAAAAGATCAAGTTTCCACTAAAAATGGAACAGTTGAATTTTCAGTTGGAGTAATTGATTTTTAACCAAACTGATAAATTTTCAGGTATAAATGATGCATGTTCAAATGAAGAGATGTATTTTAAGCAAAAAGATGAATTTTTGACCATAAAGACTAATTTTCTACAGAATAGCCAAATTTTCCACGAAGTTCATTCTCAAAGAAATAGTTTAATTCTCAGATTAAAAAATCAACGTTCAATTATAAATACTTAAATTTTCACCAAAGTTACAATTACAAAAGTTACAATTACAAGTTACAATTTCAACCAGAGGTGAATTTTGAATTGAAATAATGCAACTTTAAAGAGAAAATTTGATTTTCAAAAAACAAGTTTATATTCCAAACAAGTAGTTGATTTTTTAACATAAAAAGGATGAATTTTCAATCAACAATTTAAACAATCTCTCTATCATAATTCAGGAATATTTTCTTCTTCGGCATATTACTTCTACTCTAAAGACTGCTTGAAGTACTCTATTTATTTGAAATTAAGACAAGGAAACTCTAAAATCGCGACGAATTTTGGATTGGAGGAAAGATTTTTTTTAAATTCCTTTCTTCTGAATCCGAATAATAATTAGTTTAAAAAGTTCACGTTCCAAGTAAAAAATTCCTTGTTCCAAGTGAAATTATACTTCTGCACTGAAACTCCCTGCCCTAAAATAAAAACTATAATTACTTTCTGAAATTCCCTGTCCCAATTCAGATAAATAAGGAAAACCAAATGAAACGTGAAAAACACATTTTCCTAAAAAAATGAAGATAATTATTCTTTCTGTAGGTTTGGGCTATCATCAATTCGATTATCATATTTGAGTCAACTAAAAAAATCTCCCAAAGCAACAAATTTGCAAAACATTTTTCCTAAAATAGAAAAAAAAATTCTTCCGCTCATGACGTATAGATATGTTTAAATATTTTAAGAATCAGATTAGAGGAAATTCAGATTCTCCAAATCAAATAATAAGATATCTTTCTGATTCATAAAAAGAAAGCGGTCATTCCTCGTATTTTTTCGGTAGAATTTTTATTATATCTTTCTGATTCATAAAAAGAAAGCGGTCATTCCTCGTATTTTTCCGGTAGAATGTTTAATAGTCTAGGTTGAGTCAAGTAAATTCCCGGTTTTTAATTATATTCCCGGTCATTTCCTGGTTTCCCGGTCAAGTCGCCACCCTGGGGATGTGCAGAAATCCTATTCTTTCAAATGAAACTAAATTCTTGTACCTGAACATAATAATCAGTTTCGGTTTCGGTTTCAGTCTCGGTTGGTTCTTCACAAGTTGCAGTTTCGGTTTCGGTACTCCCGACCGTGAATTCAGTTCCTGAATCGGTTGTGCTGGCTTCTATACCCGCGAGATCAGGGTAAAGATTTCCAAATTTGGGGGCACAAACTCCCAACCGCTTTTTGTCATCTACTATTCTTGGTTCTTGCGATTGCGCCAAGCCACTCACTACTGCAAAAAATTATCAATTATTCAGAGTTCAGAGTTGGAGAATGGATGAAGCAATAATTAATTTTTCGAACCTTGTCTTTTGTCTGAAATTTTTCTATTCGGAGAAGATTGCCTTACTGAATTATCTGGCAAAGGTGGAGGCGGGGGCACATAATCTTGCTGTAACCACGAAAAAATATTTTAAATACAAATTTAAATAGAAGTATTCGAAATAACAAATGCGACTTTATGTACCGGAGCAGGTATAGGTTTGACAGGACAAACCGGAGAATTTTTCGGTGAAACTGATTTTCCTTCACTACTCTCACTCGTCCTGAAGGCAAAACCAGCAGCAACAGTTGCCAATTCCTTACTCTGATTAAAACGATTCCTCAGAAATTCTAATTCTTTTTGCCTCTCAGTCTGGATGCTGTGCAAAATATTATTTTCGAGTTCCTGAGTGTATCCTTGCTCGTAAATATTGCGTTGTTGCGCAACTGCTCTTCCCGTCACATCAACTTTGGGTCTATTGTCTACAAATATTCAGAAATGAATCGCAAGTTTTCAATAAGAAAGGCCACAAGTTTTCAAAATCACCGGGCGATTGAATTTTCGCTCCCGACCTGCTCGAGAAAGGTCCAGACCGTAGGTAATGACTGGGATAAATTACTTGAGTGACACCTCTTCTACTGCTCTCCCTCAAGCAATGTCTAGCTCTACTCCCCCACCCTTTCCATTTTCCACAAGATTTTGTAGGTAAAATTGTAGAGCATCAACCTAATTACCAATTATTTTCATTTACTCTGAATTTGAATTTCTGAAGGTTTTATTAGATATCTGAAAATTGAATAATTTTGAAAGATTTCATGAAAAGCTCTAAAGGTACTTTAATTTTCTCAAATTATCAGATTAGAGACAAATTACTTTATATTACGTAACTATCTTAAGAATGATTTACTTAAAAAATACCTCATTTGATATTTCAGGAGTGTATTTTTAGATGAGGAAATAATATCCAGGAATTTGTCTGATATATGATGACATCTCTTATATCTTCAAAATCGAATAGAAAGATTAAGCTTTTACCAAAAAATACAATGTTTCAACAAAATAGTTGAATTTCGAACTACAAAAATAATTATTTTCAACGGACAATGGAACAGTAACATTTTTAGTTCAAAACACCAATTCCAAACCAAACACAAAAGTTTTAAACCAAAAAAGATGAATTAATTTTTGCTGAAACAAGATGGGTGCTCAAACAGAATCTGAATACTCAAATTCCAAATTAAGCAAAAAAATGTATGTCAAGACAAACGAATGAATTTTTAAGTACAACTATGGAATTTTCCATTGGAATGAGTTAAATTTTCAGTTATAAAAAACTACCTAGAACAAAAAAAAAAACAACTTCCAATAGAAAAAAAATAACTTTCAAACAAATTGTTACATTTTTCAACAAAATGATGATTTTTCAAATAGAATTGTGAATGTTTGAATGCAGTAGTTGAATTTTAAACCTGAAAGACAAATTTTCGACTGAAATATTTACATTTTAGACGAAAAATTAATTTTTAACCCAAAAATACAACTTCGCAACAAAATGGTTACATTTTTAATTATAAAAATAATAATTTACAATTTAAAATGGGATAGTAACATTTTTGGCTCGAAAAATTAGTTTTAAAACAACATAAGAGTTTTCAGCTGGATGAATTTTCAATTAAAATGAAAAATATTTGATTGCTTATCCCTGTCCCGGGTCAGATAAATCAGGAGAAAGCAAATGAAACAAAATGAATACATCAGAAAGAAAAAATTGAGAAAATAAATATTTCTGCATGTTTGGGCGTCAATTCGAATATCAAACTTAAGTCCCTTAAAAAAAATCTCACAGAGCATCAAATGGTGATAAGATCTCTTTTTAACTTATAAAATAAAAGCGCTCATTTCACGTATTTTTACGGTAAAATTTTGAATTGTCTAGGTTAGGTTCAGAAAATTCCTGGCTTCTCAATCAAATTCATGTTCATTTCCTGGCTTTTTCCTGGTCATTTCCCGGCCCATTCAAGTTTTCACCTTCACATTAGAATTCCAAATTAAAAAAAGTTTAGGGGGTGCATGATAATAAAAAAATACGGATTTTATTCAGATTTCATTCGGATTTCATTCAAATTTTATTTAGATATTTTCAAAAAAAATCACAAAGGTTATTCTGGCTTATTCACAAAGAATTGAACAGGATTTTCAATAAATATTTTATAAAGATTTTAGTTGGCTTTCTATAGTATTTTAGTTCGAACTTCTTTTAAATTCCATCTCGAATTCATATGGATTTTATTTAGAAATTCTTCGAATATAATTAGAATTCATTCGAATTTTCATCTTATTTGGATTTAAGTTATGTTCCTCCGTAGGTAAATTTGTATTGTATTTGTATTGTATTTGTATTCTATCTAACTTTTTTTGTATTTCATTTGCCATCAACTTGGACTTTGTTCGGTTTTTAGTTGGATTCTATTCAGATTTCTTTCGTATTTTACTCAAATTTCATTTAGATATTTTCAACAAAAAAAAAATCACAACGGTTATTCTGGCTTATTTTCAAAGAATTGAACAGGATTTTCAATAAATATTTTATACAAATTTTAGTTGGTTTTCTATCGTATTTTAGTTCGACTTTTTTTTTAATTCCATCTGAAATTCATATTTATTCAGAATTTCTTCGAATATAATTAGAATCCTTTCGAATTTTTATCTTTTTTGGATTTAAGTTATATTCCTCCGTAGGTAAATTTCTATTGTATTTGTATTTTCTCCAGTTATAACTCTAATTTTATTTGTATTTCATTTGCCATCAACTTGGACTTTGTTCGGATTTTATTCAGATTTCATTCGGATCTCAATCAAACTTCATTTAGATATTTTCAAAAAAAAAAAAAAAATCACAACGGTAATTCTGGCTTATTTTCAAAGAATTGAACAGGATTTTCAATAAATATTTTATACAGATCTTAGTCGGTTTTCTATCGTATTTTAGTTCGACCTTTCTTTGAATTCCATCTCGAAATCATTTGAATTTTACTTAGAATTTCTTCGAATATAATTAGAATTCATTCGGATTTTTACCATTTTCGGATTTAAGTTATATTCCACCGTAGGTAAATTTCTATTATATTTGTATTTTCTCCAGTTATAACTCTAATTTTATTTGTATTTCATTTGCCATCAACTTGGACTTTGTTCGGATTTTATTCAGATTTCATTCGGATCTCAATCAAATTTCATTTAGATAATCTCAAAAAAAAAAAAAAATCACAACGGGTATTCTGGCTTATTTTCAAAGAATTGAACAGGATTTTCAATAAATATTTCATACAGATTTCAGTTAGTTTTCTATCGTATTTTAGTTGGACCTTTTTTTGAATTCCATCTCGAATTCATATGAATTTCATTTAGAATTTCTTCGAATGTAATTAGAATTCATTCGAATTTTCATCTGATTTGGATTTAAGTTATATTCCTCCGTAGGTAAATATCTATTGTATTTGTATTTTATCCAGTTATACCTCTTAACTTTAATTGTATTTCATTTGCCCTCAACTTGGACTTTGTTCGGATTTTATTCAGATTTCATTCGGATCTCATTCAAATTTCATTTAGATATTTAAAGATAAAAAAATTACAACGGATATTCTGGCTTATTTTCAAAGAATTGAAAAGGATTTTCAATAAATATGTTAAACAGATTTAAGTTTGTTTTCTATCGTATTTTAGTTTGACCTTTTTTCGAATTCCATCTCCAATTCATATGAATTTTATTTAGAATTTCTCACCCGTGCAATGAAAGGGACGCTCGCTCCAGTCACTCAAGTAATTTATCACAGTCATTACATACGGCCTGGACCTTCCTCGAGAAGGTCGTGAGCGAAAAGTATACTGCCCAAATCACCAATCAAATTTACCTCCACTCGGTTTCGTCTTTTCCATTAACATCTTTGTAGGAACAGACATCGTTAGGGGAGCTTTGGGAATGAGAGCCTCCCCCTTGTTTCTTTCGAAAAGCGCCATCCTCTCACCAAGCGTCATCTCTGCAGGATCCTTGACCTTGACGTAGGTGCCGTTGTTCTTTTCGAACATGGAGGCCTTGCTGAGCACGGAACCTGGTGACTGTTTCATCGGACTCTTATGAGAACCGTTAAATCCATACCTTGACATTAATTGAGAGCTACTAACGCTAGAGTTAGTATCTTTCTTTTCCGGGGACTTAGTGACATTCTCGTTGAATCTTGCAGATCCTGAAGGGCTTCCAAGGCCGCTCGTTTTGACGATCTTCGGAAAACCCTCTCGTTTTTTTGGTGATTCTTGAGAGCTACAGGATTCCTGAGAAAAATACTTATAATTAGGAATTAGACTTTTAACTAAACGATTAAACTTTTAACCAAAAAAGATTTTGCAGTCAAGAAAAAAAACAGCTTTCAACTAAATTGTAGAATTATAAATCAAATAATTGATTTTTCAAGCAAATAATCAAATTTTCAACCAAAGAAGATGAATGTCTCATTGGGTTCTATTACATAATTCAGTTTAATTTAAGTGAGAAAACAAAAAAAAAAGGGCATAAGGGAAAGACTGCGAAGCTCATGATTAATAAGTAGGTAATTTGATCAATTTGTAATACAGTTTGAAAATGCCTAGCAGAATGCAATGAAAGTTAATTTTTTACTGCATTTGCGCAACTTAAAAAAAAGTTCCATGAAGAGGGATGACTTTCAACAAAATCGTTGAATTGTTATCAAAATAATCCAATTTTTATCCGAAAAAATTTTTTCAGCTAAGGAAGAAAAAAAACTTTTAACCAAGTTGTTAAATATTCAAGCAAAAAGGATGAATTTTCTACAAAACATTTCAAAGCTAGGAACATGCGACTCCTACAGACTTTTTCGACTTTCTTGAAAAAAAACTCGACTGCTACATTTTAAAGAAAAATGTGAATAATCAACTTCTTTCATTTTTCTCACACTTTCACTATACGAAGTTTCCATTTTATTTACTTCAAACGTTGAAAATTAAAAATTAAACAAGACAAACTTGTACCTTCCCAAACTTCATAAGTAGATAATTCGAATTAATAGCGTTTTAAGTTGAACATTTCAGGATTGCGTGAATTTTTATGCTTAGTTTCAATTTTTCAGAATTGCAAGCCTAACATATGGACTATTTCCAGTCTAATACATTTCAAATCAATTAATTTTTACATCGGATTCTTGAAAAATAAATAATTTCATATTTGCGTTGATGCACATTCTCAAATCGGAACCTTTAATTATTCAGAAATGCTTATTTTCAAGCGTTGAAAATGAATGTCTGATGTTCAGAATTAATTGATGTAAATGATAAACTTCTCACTTGAAAATAACCCAATGAGACAACTTCAACAGTGCAGAAACAAATATTTTAAATGATGATTTGGAACCCTTCTCGAAATACTTCATAGGATTCTTCGTGGATTTTTTTTTTGTTATTCCTTGCGACTTTTTCGAATTATTTTATGCATCTAATGCGATTTTTTGTAGTTGTGAGCCCTGCAGTTGAACTCTTCACATCAAATTATGAATTTTCAACGAAATATTTCACTTCCAACCAAAACTTTAATGGTAGACTTTTCACTCAAAAAGAATCGACAATTAGCTTTCAACCGAAAATAGTTGAATTTTTTTATTGGGTTCTAACTACTTGAGAAAGACTGCGAGGGATTTTCATTTGAATCAAAAACAGTTGAAATCAACTAGAAAAATACGAATGTATTCATTGATATTTCAACGAAAGAAGATTGCAGTTCTATTTTTTATACAGCAAACAGTTGAATTCAACCAAAAGATAGATGTTCAACAGAAAAGTTTAATTTTGAACTAAAAAAATGAATTTTCAACCAAAATAATAAATCTAGCACAGAAAACTAACCTGATGGCTTATTTAGAAAATTATTGCTTTCTAAATCAAAGAGATGAAATTTCAACTGAAATAATGAAACTACAAAAATACAAATAAATTTCGAAAATAAGAAATTTTAACCTTTAATCAAGATGACTCTTCGAGAGAATTGTTGCAATTTTAACCAAAAAGTTTAATTTTCAAACAGAGATAAATTTTCAACTGAAATAGTGAATCTTCAACTTTTCAACAAACTAGTGCAATTTTCAACTGAAAAGATCATTTCTGCGAAAAAAACGAACTTCGTTGTGTGGGTGTAAGGAGAGATTTATCCAAAAATTTGCATTTCTTATTTTAAAAGGAGGATTTTCTACAGAACTGTTAAACTTTTAACCAAATTGTTTAATATTTAACCAAAAAGTTCGAACCTTAGAGTTGAAATTCTTATATGAAATTATGAATTTCTAACAAAGAAGTCCATTTTCAAAGAAATAGTTGAAAACATAACTATTTGAAATTTATCTTCTTGACTTTAAAACTCATCTCATCACTTTCGTTGAAAATATATCTGTTTGGTTAAAAATTCAACTATTTTATTGAAAATTCTATTTGAGTGATAATATATTAACTCTTTTGTTGAAATTCCGTCATTCTGGTTTAAAAATAATCGTTCTTGGTTGAATTCAAGAACTTTTGGTTAAAAATCTTCTGTGGTTCAAATTTCAACTATTACAGTACAATTTCTCTTGAAAAAAAAGAATTTTTGAAAAAATAGTTTAATTAGCAATCAACTGAATAAGTCTTGATTACAAGAAATGAATTTTCAACAAAATACATAAATTCTTCAGCAAATAATTCAATTTTCAACTTAAAAAGATTAATTTTCAGCAAAAAATTGAAAACTTATTAAATTTCCATTCAGAAATATCCATGTTCAACCAAAAAAACTACTATTATCCAACAAAATATTTACATTTTTAACCGAAAAGGATTTTCATTTAGGCAGGAACGAAAATTCAACTAGTATTTTCTGCAAAAGAATTAAATTGTCGAATTCTCAATCCAAAGACGATTTTTATTCCCGAAATGAAGTAAGAATTCCAATTAAAAAATACCCATTTCAACCAAGTAGTTGACTTCTCTAAAAAACAGTTGAATTCCATTCCAATTTTGGAAAAACAAAGGGAAACCCCCGACATAGATCGTAAATTAAATAATTATTTAGGGGATTTGAAACCTTTTTCGCGCAGGTGTTCCAGTTTTAGAAAAATTGAATGGGAGGCGCGTGTTCATTGTTGGGAAAAACTGGGAAAACTCAGAAAATAAAAATTTTCAACCTGACAGTTGGAATCCCTTCCAAATTAATTATATCTTCAAAAAAATTCATATTCAAGCAAAGAGGGTTTTTTTGACTGAAAAATGTGAAAAGGGTTGAATTTTCGAGCCAAAAAAATCAAATGCATTACAATTGAGTTTTAACCCGAAATTATGGTTTTTCATGAAGAAATGATTGATTTTTTGTGAAATTGTTCAATTTTTAACCGTAAAAGATGGGTATTTCACCAGAAGGGATCAATTTTCAACAATGAAAGATTATTCATCCAAAGAGAAAAGAAAATTCAACTGAATGGTTCAATTTTCAATTTAAAAAGACGACTTTCAATCCCGAAATTAAGTATGAGTTTTGATTAAAAAAATATCCATTTCAACCAAATAGTTGAATTCTCAACGAAACAATTGAATTTTCAACCAGAAAATATGAATTTTCAACCTAATAGTTGGATAAAAACAGTTCATTATCTTCTAGATTCCGAAGATCTGGAGTATCGATTATCGCCAAACATACATCTTGCGTAATTATTGCTTCTATATTCTCATTTTGTGGTACCAATTGAATTTAATTCATATCGTTGGTCCTAGGTCAAGAAGAATCTATTTGGATAATTATTGAATACTAGGTTTTCATACAAATTGATACATATATATGTATGAATAAATTATACCTCGAACGTCACATACAATTCATCATATATTCTTTAATTTTACGCATTTCCGGGCAAAAACTGAAGCGTTTTTATAGCAGGTTTTTTTCTGGACCGAAAGAGATTATCAGAAGGAAGGCAAGAAGGTGTAATTTCGGAAAATGATCCAAATCGCTACAAAAGTGGTCGATTAGAAACTAAGTGATTTTCTTACCAGCGTTTCTTGGACAACTTTGTCCAATTTCAATTGTTTTGTAGGACTTCTGCTATTGCTCCGGGTTAAATTTCGGATTCCACTCGTTCCTGGTTGAGGGTCAGCGTTTCTGACTTGCTCATTTAATTTAGCTTGTATCTTCTCTGCTTTAGAGATTGTTGGTTTGACCTGTTCAAAAAATGTTTTTCACTTCGGGTCTTCTAAGATTTAATTGTCATATCTAATATTTTTAAATTTGCTCTTTACCAACGTGGGATGAGACAAATCATCCTCCCAATTATTAATCGTCGATGCGAGAGCCGCCAATCTGTTTGATCTAGCTCCACTTTGTACATATTTCTGTTCAGCAGATTCTTCGTCAGCCAGAAAATTGTCCTCTGTTCTATGAATCGGTGTGCTGAGCTCTTTATCTGTATGAAAAAATGCAATTTTTTTACAATTAATTTCTTTTTTAACTTTCAACTTGTAAGAAATCTGAGAACAATTCAGAGTGGCGATTTGACAGCCCGTTCCAAATTCCCGGTCATTTCCCGGTTCAACTAACAGTAACGTATTCATATTTGTCGCAATTATGAAAAGAATACTTAAATTTTACACGAAAAAATATTATTTTTTTTACGAAGGTTGGGACTGTGAAACTTACAATAAAAAAAATCAATTTGCGATAACAAAAAAAAATGTATTCCTAACAAAATAGTCCGTTTTTTAATGAAAGTGATGAATTTTCAACTAAAATTATAAATATTCAACTAGAGCACTCCAATTTTCAACCATAAAGGTGAATATTCAAACAAGGAGATTGATTTTCAAATAGAAAGATTAATTTTCTACTAAAAAATAAAGTGCTTCAACAAAATAATTGAGTTTTGAACTGAAAAAATAATTGTTTTCAACCAAAAATGGAACAGCAAAATTTTAGTTTGAAAACCCAATTTCATACCAAACATAAGAGTTTGTTACCAAAACAAAGAAACATCAACTGGAAGAGTGGATTTTTCAAACAGATGAATTATTTTTAGTAAAAATAACAAATGATTGCCAACCAAAAATTGAATACTCAAATTTTTAATTCAACCAAACAGATGAATTTTTAAATACAACTATGGAATTTTCAATTAGAATGAGTTAAACTTTTAGTTGAAAAAAATTACTTATAACAAAAATTAATTAGTTTGTTACAAAAAAAGCAACTTTCAAAAAAATCGTTTTTTAAGCAAAACGATAAATCTTTAAATAAAATTGTGAATATTCAACTGTAGTAGTTGAATATCAAACCAGAAAGACAAGTTTTTACCTGAAATGATGAACCCTCCACTAGGATAGTTGAAATTTTGACCAAAAATTATTTTTAACCAAAAAATACAATTTTCGTAGTCACATTTTTGGCTTAAGAATTAATTTTTAACCAAACGTAAGAGTTTCCAACCAGATGAATTTTGGACTAATATGAAAAATATTCAACTGTTTAACTTGAATTGTTAGCCACAAAGAAAAATTTTCGAACAAGAAAAGTAACTTTCGAACACGGTCGTATACACAGGTCCGGGGGCTCTCGTGGTGGGGGATGTTCCCTAACGTAAGCCAAAAAGTTTCAAAAATGGGCCACTGAGTGTAGTGGCGCATATG
>WSXT02068970.1:0-12376 GCA_011762715.2 Neuroterus valhalla | reverse complement strand
TCATGTATAGTGGCGATCCCGGTTCAAATCCGGGCCGCGGCAGATTTTTTCTCATTTCTCTGAAATAATTCTTTGACAAGTAATCGAAAGAAAATTACCATCTTAAATTAATCAAACGGCGGCGTTCCGAGCGTATCCCCTTTTGATCGCCAGCGGTTCAATTATTCTTTAATTCTTGTAATTTTTGCAACGACGGTTAAAAATGGCTGATTATACAAAAAAAAGTGTTTGAGAAAGAAAGTTTTGTCTTCGTTTGAGATTCCTGGAAAGTATGTTCTGAATTTTATTTTTCATAAATAATATATTTGTTTTGAAAAACTTGTTCAAACAATAAATGAATCGAGAGGACGCACCGAAACGATCAGCCGTACGGTCGTCTAAGATGCTCAGAAATCAGAGAAAACATGCTCAGAATCTTAGGAACTTACAACCCATATAGAAGTTTCGATATTGTTTTAAAGCGATATGCAGCGATCAAGAACATAATCGCATCATTTTTACTATATATCCAGAGTGTCTAGTTCTAACTTATGATGAAATTCCTGCTTTTTTCCGTCAGATTTTGGAATTTTCCCGTTGTAAAAAAACCAGTTGAATACTTCAAAATATTTATTTACCAATGAATAACGAATCTTTTAATATGAATATTTTAACATACACCCAATAATACATTCACATTTCTTAACGCCTGCTCATTGAATTCTCTAGTTCTTCGTCAACCGCCGCAGCATCTTGCATAAATTTTCTCTTTTTCTTTTCCAGTGCTTTTTTCCATCGGCAATTCCTTTCTTTTCATTTAACCCAGTAGTCCGCAACGCGAGTGTCGAACTATCTTGTTTTCTAGTTCAAACTTTCAAGTGCCGTGCCGCGCGCTGGGCGACGTGTGTTATGACATGAGTGCGGTCGCCTGGAGCACATTGAGGACGGAATGTTTAAAACCACGTACAGGGCACGAATCTTAACCGAGTCAAACCAAATTTAGCCAGAAATGTTTGTAAATGAATTTTTCAAAATAATTTGTTGAAACAAATCGTGTAAATAATTATTGCTAAATTTGCAATAATCATGCAAAACAGCATAAACCCTAAACCTATCAACCCTCAACCCATGAACGCTTGATTCAGTTTACAGTGTAATGCATACACAGAGTTGCAAATATTCCAAAATTGCCGAAAACCTCTTCTTCTATGAAAATTATTGATTTTTTTTTCATTTTTGATAAAGTTTTTTTATATCAAGTTCACTTAAGGCTTTACTGGTCTTAAGGAATACATTCTCATTACAATACTCGCCACTGATATTTACATCTCGCATAGTTTGTCTCGCAAATCGAATTTTTCATTGTTTGAAAAGCGTTGTCACGATTAAAACAAAAAATATATGCCTTAATGAAAAAAATTTCATGTAAAACTTGTAGAACTTTTTAAGATGAACAATTTTTCTCTTAATTATTTCTTCCTGTCTCTTATTGTTTGGCTTAAAGATGGAATTTTTTATTTTTGTAAGTGCGTTATCGCGATTAAACCGAAAACTATTCGTCTAATCGAAAAATAGTCAAAAGTAAGTTTGTGGATTTTTTTAAGGAGAACAATTTTTGTACTTTTTATTTTTTTTAAATCTCGCATAGTTTTGCTCAAAAAAGTTTGAGCGGAAACATGCATTTTTGATTTTTCGAAAAGTAATTTTGATGGATAAAACCAGAACCATTGGTCGAAAATGTCTGGTTAACGAATTCGTCCTTTCTTTTGCGGCCTTGAAAAATTATGCCAAAACCCAATCCAATATGATAATTCTTTCGAAAGTTATCGAGTATACAGATTACAGACTACAGACAGACAGACACCTTGGTAAAAACCATTTTTTCTGACTCAGGGGGTCTCAAAACGTGGAGATTTAATTAAATCCGCGAAAGTCAATTTTTACATAAAACCAATACCTTCTCATTCAGAATGAGAATGTAATAATATAAAACCTAAATCGATGAACTCTAAATCCATAAACCCTAAAATCCTTGACCAATAAACCAATCTAAACCAATAAACACTAAACCTTTCCAGTCCACAAACATTGAACCTCAAGCCCATAATGCAATAACTATCAACTCTAAAATAATAAATCAATAATTTCCACACTCTTTTAAAATGCTTGCTTGAACCTACAAATCTAAAAACTTCAAACTACAAGAACCCTAATTCGGTCATTTTCGCACTCATTTAGAAACCTCAAACGCAGAATACCTATTGTTTTTGGAATATTTATTCCATACTATTAGGACTAATGACTATTCGATTGAATAAATAATCATACGAAATTTCTAAATTAAATTGTCGAGATAAAGTACGGTTTATTAAAAGAAAGGTATATATATTCCTAATCAGCGATCTTAAAAAGGTTATTTCTTTCGTGACTTTTTAAGCCAGAATGCAAAAGGTTGTTTTGTAATAACTTCGAATTATTCTTAAGAATATTGGAATATTTGTTTACACTCTCTCCCTGTTCCGGATTTGAGAGTCTCGGCATAACCTTCTCTCTATTCCTTTTGCACACCTCACCACTAACTCAGGGGTGAGGGGGACTTACTGTTTAAGGTGGGTTCCGATCCACCAAGAGCAACAGCTACTTAATACTTAGAGAACTTGAAGAACTCTAGAGGTACCGAGCTTACGACTCTCCATGGCCCGCCGAAGCTCTTCCAGAGTGCGAGGCGGGAATTGGACCCACAACCAGACAGCGTGGGTCCAAAGCTCATGCCTTAGCCCCCACGACCAACTGACCACTCAACTTCGAACTATATTCCATGACATATGAGATACAAGATGAAAAATACAAAACAGCAAATCGGTAAAGCAGCAAAAGATGTGTTACTTGAAGAATAAGAAAAAAAATTATTCTGAGTTTCAAGCTCCCAATTTATGAATTTTAGATATAAGAGTTGATAAAATAATTGCAAAGAAACAAAATTATTAAATGAAAAAATCACAAAAAAATGATAAAATTAAAGATAAAAAATATATTTCAAACTGTAATATAAAATACAAACAACATTTACAGAATAAGTCACCAAATAGAAAAAACTTGACTAATAAATCCATCAATTTTTTCAAATAATTCATTTGTTCAAACAGATTAACTCGAAACAACTTAATCAATACTAAGAACATATTTCTTTGGCATATGCGTATGATGTACTATTGGCAGAGGACGAAAAAGGATTAAATTTTTGTTGAGCGTTTGAAGAGTACGTAACGGGAAAATATTTAACAAAAAACTTTAGGAAGACATAGATAATGTGCTTTAGGAACAGAGGGAAGAAAATAGAGTACAAGTGGAAGTTTAACGGAGAAACGATTGAACTAGTGGAGGAGTTCTGTTACTTAGAGTTTTGGTTTGAATCAGGAGGAGGTAACGAGCTGCAAGTAAGAAAAAGGCTGGAGTGCACGGGTGAAAGAATGGGCCAAGTTTGGGGCATAGGTAAAAGAAGGTTTAAGGATGATTGGAGAATGAGAACATGGATGTTTAATGTGTTAGTGTGGGCAGTCGCGGACTATGGAGTAGAAATCTGGGGATGGAAGGAGCAAAAAAGAATGGAAAGTCTTCACGAAAGATTCTTGAGGTGGGTTATGGGGGTAAGTTGGAGTTGTCCAGGATACATGCGTAGGGAAGAACTGGGTAGAGAGAAAATGGTAGTTCGACAAGTAAAGAGAGCATGGAAGTTTGAAGAGAAGCTGAAGAAGGTAGAGGGAAGCAAAATCGCACAAGCGTGCTTAAAGCAGATAAGGTCTAGAGAGAAGAGAGGAAATACAGAAGGCTCAAAATGGGAAGGAGAAAGGCAGCGAATGAGAAAATAATGTGGTTTCCACGAAGGGTTTGTACAATGGCAGAGAATAGAATCAGAGATGATGATAAGATATGGAAAGGAAAGGTTGAGCCAAATTATGGAATCGCAGTACAACAGGTGGTATAAAATGGTTGAATGGATGGGGGGACCAGAATACCTAAAGACGTTTAAAAAGGAGAGTAAGTGGAATAGAGTGTTACGGTTTCAAATGGGGGAGGGAATGAAAGCGTGTAGATACTGAATGGACGAACATGAGAAAATGTGTAGCTTGTGTGGTTATGAAGTGCAGTCGTGGGAACATGTGTTAGAGGCGTGGTCAGGGAGTAGAATGTATGAGAAGATTGAATGAACTAACGGAAAAAAAGCCAAGGGTTTGTCCAGATAAAAGGACGTTAGAGCAATAAAGTAAAAAAGTCGAGGAATCAATTGAATTGATAGATGGTAAAAGGAAACGGAAGCCCTGGGAGCTCGATCATGCGAACGTAGTAGCGATGTAAATAATAGCAATTAGCCGGAAAATTAGTTGTTAAGCGTTATACTTAGTTAGAATAAGTAGTTTAAGGCTCTTTTGTAACTTATTGTAAAGGGAACGGAGGCCCTCAAACCCGTAAAAGGGAAGAGAATAAATTACAATACATTACTAAGAACATATTTGTTTGTATACAATCTAGAAAAATAATTTGTCTAACAATTTTTTTTGCAAAACTAAAGGCAAACTCGAAATTAGCGCACGAAAACTCTCTTAGTTAACATATGTTGTATTCGTATTATTATTTATTTTCTTATAGATGCTAAAAGCCTTATTAATTTTTTATTCAGATTATGCAAAATTCATTCAAAACTAATTCAAAACTAACTACAAATTCAAAATTAGATATGCCTCTTACTCCTTAAATTCTATATTATTTATCTAGTTTTGAAAGAACTTGATTTCGCCATATTTTGTTTTAAAAACATGTTTGAACAAATTATTTTAAATAATTTGGCTCTGTGAGTCTCTTTGTAATTCAATTTCAAACATTTCCGGCCTTATTTCCTTTGATTCGATTGAGATCTGCGACTTGTAGGTGGTTTTAAACGAAATAATTGCTATATCCCCAGTGTGTGGCGATCGCTTACGGAACCGCGTTACCTTTCGTCCTAACTTTATCGAAATATGAACTGACTTATTCAATTGAGACTTTGACGCCAGGTTAGTAATGTTTGTTGCTTTATTGTCCATTTTTCCCAATTCTACAAAAATTCCCGTTTTTCATTAAAAATCCCGTTTATTTCCCGCAAGAAGAAAATTTCCCGTTTTCCTGGTGGCTAGGCACCCTGATATCGATAATGATTGATGATACAATGAATTTTTATTTTCTAATTTTTCCGCCACGGAAAATCAAAAAGAGTAGCCTGTTTGTTATCCATAAACCTTAATCAGTTTGCCAGTTGAAACAATTTCTCTAGAACCCTTTTTTTCTTAATTCCCATGTTTTTTCAAACTATCTCAGGCACCGTTGAAGCTATAGAAAATATGAAGTAATTCTTGAATTCAGATTCGAATTCAACGCAAAGAAGTACTTTGGAAATGATGTATCACGCTCCACAGATACATGTAATTTTCGTTGACCAGTGTAATTAGGGGCCATTCTTAATTAATGCTCAGTCCGTTTGCTGACCGAGTTGAACAATAAATTTTACTTTTGAAATATAACCATTAGCCACCACAATACAAACTACAATACGAACTTCATATTTGCGATTAGAATTTGAAGACTCGTTCGGTAGGTGAAGTGTGTTTTTATTGGATTCTGAAACAGTACAAAAAAAACCGTTTTCAATGATTGAACGTTACGAACGCTCTTGATTTAACAAAGCATCACGTAGGAATATTTAAAATAATGGTGTTCAGACTAGTACACTGATTTATCAAGATTTATAATGTGCTTCTTCAAATAATCGTACATTAAGTACGCCTAGAATAGTGAAACATCAATAAATACTTTGTTTCTAATCTTTTCTCATTAATAAAACAAAAATATCTATTGCGAATTCAAATAAAGAATCTGTTTACTAAAAATGCCGCGTCTCAAGCGAAGCTTTTGGATTGAAAAGTTAGGATGAAAAATGCAATCAGTCTTTTTCTGTTCGCAAAAAACACGCAATGAATTCTACGACTGATCTAATACCTATCCCTGCTTCCTACTACTACACCTCCTTTGTTCGAAATTCCCTATGTCAATTCCACATTCGAACCTTTCCATATCAATTCTCTATTTTTCAGTAGTACAGCGAGACTGGAATCAAACGAGATACGTTTACCCCAAAAGGGATTTGGCCTAGTGGTATAAAAATAATAATAATAATAATAATACTAATAATAATAAATCTATGCGTAAACGACGATCCAGCTGAATGGATAATTAACAAACATACTTTTGGATATTTATCGAACATGGATTGGAACAAAATATGGATCCCACTTTTCCAGAGTCGAAGTGTGAATATGCAAATCAAGCAAGATGTCAAAATCGTTCTTTACTCGAACACTCTGCAGAGCATATGGGCACTATTATGTCTTTTTTTTTAAGCAAGATTATTCAACGAATCAATGAAGCTTTTATTGATCAATTAGGAAAACAAATTCACGATTGGAGAAATGTTTTGAAACGTGCAGTAGCAACTGTGAAGGCATTAGCAACACAAGGACTGCCATCCGCGGAAATGAGGAAAAATTTAGTTCCTTGAGATCGGGAAATGATGTATATCATGGCTCTAGAAATAATAGCTGAATCGCATTCTTTTCTTATAGAACGCATAAAGCTTTTTGCAAATAAAGGTATTGGAACAACGTCCTACCTTTCGCCTTCGGTGTGAGAAGAATTTATTTACATTATAGGGAAGCGCATTATATTTGAAATAGCAAATAATGTAAAAACTAAATACTTTTCACTCAGTGCAGATTCCACTCCAGATTTAGCTCATATTGACCAGTTACTTTTATATCAAGGTATGAATCTAAAGAGGGTTTAACAAAAGATAGTTTTATAATTTATTCCTAATTGTGGTCACGATAGAGAAGGGATAGCTACAACAATTTTAGATGTTTTAGCTACTTATGTTTTAGATATGAAAAACCGTCGCGGACAGTCCTATGACAATGCTAATAATATGTCAGGGATTTATTCAGGTGTTCAAGCAAGAATTTTCGTATTGAACCCTATGGCAATTTACGTTCGATGTTCAACACATTCTCTCAATCTGATCGGAACGAGTATTGTCAAAAGCTGTCCGAAGGCGGTATATTTATTTACTATTTTGCAACGACTTTACAACTTTTTCTCAGTTTCAATACACAGGTGGAAAATTTTACTACCTAATCTAAAGCCCAACTCTTGCTGTGAACAACCTTTCGAAAACTAGATGGTCTGATCAATTCGAAGCTTAGAAAAGTGTGTATCAATCGTGGTGTGAAATTTTAAATTCTCCGTCTCAAATTGGCAATGATGAACGCAAGAACTCTGATACACGTCAGGAGGCCTTAGGGCTACGCGATTCTCTTAATAGACTAGAAAACTGTAGGATTTCTCTTCTTTGGAATGGCATTCTCCGAAGATTTGAAGTCGTTAGTAGAACAATTTAAGCTTCAGATTGTCATCTAATACTTCTAGTTGAAGTATATCACTGTTTAGTTAAGTACGTTAGTAAGCTACGGGCACTGTTTAATGCATACGGAAGAAGAGCGAAAGAGGTCTGCAAACAGATTTTGTACAAATATCACGCTTCAAGGAAGCTAAAACGGAAACAACACTTTGACGAAGCCAAAGGAACGGAGCATGTATTCTTGGGTAATGATAACATGAAAATAACGGGGTGTAATGCGACAGGTTAGCCTTCTTAACACTAATGCAAACTAAACAACCAGTTCTCATTAAAAAAATCTTCCATGATTTGGACGAGGAGCTAGAGGCAGAATCTATATATCTTAGTGCACGCTTAACATGAAATGCAATTTGTTAATTCCCTTTTGTTGAAGCTTCTTCGGCTTTAACGTATGCATACAAAATAAAAAATAAATTCATGTTAATATAAAAAGCCCAAAAGACAAAACAAAAAAAGCAGATTAATAAATTTTATATACGTCAAGTCGTTCCCATACAATCGAAAATATTTCCTCTCGTAAAAATTCCGTAATTAATAGCAATCAAATCATGATACTTATTAGTATAAATGAATATTTTGGCTCAAAATAGCACTAAACGCACTCGCGGTTTACGACCTCGGACGTTTACAATATTAAGAATAAATTATTTGGAAATGTATTTTGGAAAAAAGTCTCTTGGAATTCTTTGGATTTTCTAAAAATAACTTCAAACCTATACAATTCTTCGTAATCCATCTGATAAACTCATATTTCTTATAAAAACACTCGATCAATTGCTTTAACAGAGTAGACGTTTTAATTGAAGAATTCAGGTCGTTTTGGTATCGGAATTGATTATTTTAATATACAGGCTTCTGACTCACTTTAGAGACCAAAAATAGTATGTAAAATATTTTCGATTGAAGGTTTCATTATTTCGTTAAAAATTAGATCATTTTCTCAAAAATCAAAAATTTTGGTAGAAAGTCATACTTCTTGTTTAAAAATTTAACTGTTTTGTTGAAAATTCGTCTTTTGGACTTGGAACTTAAACAAATTTATTGGAATTTATTTTTCAAGTTGAAAATTTTACTGTTCTGTGGAAAATTCATATCTTTACTTCTAAAATTTAACAATTTGATGAAAAAATTCAGCTTTTTGTTGAACATTCGTTTTTGCTGGATGAATCCAGCTGTATTCAATTTCTAATTACAATCAATTTCATATACTTCAAGTCATCTCAAACAGTCAAGAACATTCCCTTTTCTAAAAATTCCTGAACTAATACTAATTTAATCGAGACATTTATAGAAGCAGGTATAATTGAATATTTCTGCTCAAGATATCACTAAACGCACGCGCGCGAACTGCATGTTCACGTCCCTCTATTTTCTTTTTACCATATTTAAAACAAACTATTAGATATAGTAGTAAATTAATTTTAAAGTTGCAGTTTTCCTCTCCTCTGACCAAATGTTCAGGTAAATGCGAGCGTTTTAAATTTAAAATCCGGCTGCAGACGGTAGGGGTTTCAAAGATTAAAAATCCCACAGGACTGAGTTCGTCAGGCATTGCTTGGAGGCTTATTATGAGAGTTGAGGTTATTCGGGATTTCGGGAAGGGATTTGAGTTGAAGGGTTTAATGTCTGACGATATCCGGTAGGAGAGGGAAATATAGATATGTAAAACCCCGAAAAGGGTATACATGGAGTGATAAATCTAAATCTAAAATTTTCAAGTTGAAAATTTAACTGTTCTGTAAAAAATCCATATTTTCAGTCCTAAAATTTAACAATTTATTAGAAAATTGAATTATTTTGTTGGATACATCAAGCTGTTTTCAATTTCTAATTTCAATCATTTTGTTTTTGTTGAAATATCTATCACATTCATCGTTGAAAATTCATCTTTTCAGTTTGAAAATTAAGGTGCTTGGATGAAATTTGAACTATCATTCTCAAAAGCTCAAATTTTTGGTTGATTCATAATTTGAGCTCATGACTTTTTGATATAGATTCGAAATAATGAAGGAAAAGAGATTGTTGAAAGAAAGAATAGAGAGAAAGGGAAGAAAGAAGGAAAGGTAGCAGGGTAATAGTAGGAAGGGATAGGATATGGGTAAACGGAGAGATGAGGATCTGGGACGAAGAAAAAGAAGTTTTGAAAGTCTGTCAAACAGAGTAAGGCACGAAAATGAACGGAGAACGTCGAGGGGGAGTCAAGGGAACGCAGCGGGGTTAACAGAAGTAAAAAAGACATAGAGATGAGATAGAAAAAAAGTTACCAATAGGATATGTCTGTGAGATGCAAGAAACAAGAAAGGAACATGAGAAAGAGAGACGGGTAGGTGGCATAGTATCAGGGGAGAGAAAGAGTCTATATTTTAGAAAGAGAGAAAGTAGAAGTGAGAAAGAGAAAGTAGAGCAGGGATCTGAGTATGATGGCGAAACAACGGACAGAGTAATGATGAGAAGAATATAAGTGGGTGAAAAAAAGAGTAGCGGTAGTATGTGTTCACAGGAGAAGAGGAGGGATGAAAAGTTATAAGAACGTGGATTAAGGAAAAAGGAGAGGGGCTCGTATTGATTGGGGGTGACATAAATGCATGGACTGGAGATCAGGGAGGAGAGGAATGGGATGAAGAGGAGGAGGCGTTCATCAGGAAATAGGAACAAAGAGAAACAGATCGAAAGGGTAGGGTACTTCTGAACACGATAGGAGAAGCAGGGTGGTTCATCTGCAATGGAAATATAAAAGGGGTAAAGGATCGTGAAATAACATTCACAGGGAAAGGAGAGACCGTAATAGACTACATTCTAGCAGAAGAAATGGTAAGAAAGTTTATGGTAGGAATGGAAATGGGTAATGAGATAGGCTCTGAGCACTTCCCGGGAATCGCAAAAATAAAAGGAGGTCATAGACATTCTAGAGGTGAGAAGGGAAGAGGAGAGGTAAAAAAGGAAAACATAGGACACTGGGGGAGAAAAAAGTTGGAAAAATTCAGAGAAACAATAAAGAATGAGAATCTAAAAGGGAGTGAATGAGGATATAAAAATGAGTGAATGGACGAAGTACTTCAAAGGACTGTTGGGAGGGCAAGAAAGAAAGTTTGAAGAAGAAGAGAAGGTAACAGAAAAAGGAGAGGAAGATGGAAATGGCATAACCAGGGAGGAAGTAAAAGAGGCAATAGAAAGGCTGAAAAGAAATAAAACAACAGGAGGATGGCGTGGAGAATGAAGCTCTGAAGTGTGTGGGGGGGGGGGGGGCGGGAGAGGAGAGAGGGGGAGAATCTATAACAAAGTATGGAGAGGAGAAGGGTGACCTAAAGAATAGAGGACAGGGTAAGTGATTCCGCTAATTAAAAAAGGAGAGGGTAAAAAGGTAGAGGATTATAGAGGTATCACTCTGATAACGGTGGGGTATAAGATCTATGCGGAAGTGCTCAGAAACAGGATAGAGTCAGATAGAAGACGAAGGAATTATCCTTCACAACCAGACGGGCTTTAGGAAAGGAATGGGAATCACTAAAAACATTTACGTCCTGAACTATCTAGTGAATAGGAACTTGGGGCGGAAGAGAAAAAAACTTGTAGCCTTGTTTGAAGCTTTCAAAGCAGCGTTCGACTCAGTGAACAGGAGGGTGTTGTGGCAAGCGATGAAATAAATAGAAATAGATGAGGGGCTATTGTAAAGGGAACGGAGGCTCTCAAACCCGTAAAAGGGAAGAGAGTAAATTACAAGTACTTCTCTAAACAATTTTTCTTCAATTTTGCACTCTAGAGTGGAAGAAAAATTTATTAATGCATTTCCGGACGTCCCGAAACTGTACATATGAAGGACCGGGTGCAAGAATCGGTCGCGCGCTCGAAAACGCGTAAAAGTATTGTCCGCGTGGTGACGCTATGAGTCAAAATCCTAAGTCCGAATTTGGAAAAATGAAAAATACTGCTCGATAGCGTTTGAAAAATGAATGCATGTACCCGTTCAAACTTTTTTCGTAAATAGTTTCCGTTAAAAAAAATAAAAACTGATTATTTTTTGATCGAAAAATCCATGTTTTTCGAAACTTAGATCGCCGAACATTCATTTTTCAACGTATCAACATTTTCTTTTCTTGAGATTTGTTCAGGAAGGTCTGGCGCTGGATACAGTATCAACAAATTTATCAAAAGTTAGTATTAATTGGATGTTTTTTTAATCCGAATGAAAAACCATGTTTTTCGACGTTCACGTTGGAAATGTATCGAGGGAATTTTCGTTTTCAACGGGGTATCCACGCTTGTCATAATCTTAGGTGTATTGTTGAAGTTTCTGGAAAGTTTGAGCTCTCTTAAACTATTCTTTATATAAAACCCAGCGGTTTGAACACAAACGTGCAGCGCGATGTGATTGTCGTTCGAATTGTCCGAGCGGTGACGCCACGACTGAAAATTCAAATTGGTCAAATTGAAATTTAAAAAATACACGGCTACGTAACTTCCAAAAAGAGATCGAGATTATTCGAACCATTTTTCAATGAAAACATTACTTTACAAGAAAAAAAATCAAAAACTATGAATTTTTTTGCCGAAAATTCAATGTTGTTAAATACATTAATCGCCGGAAGTCGGTAAATCATGAATGGATTTAAAAAAATAAAAAATGAACCTAGTCAGGAGGATTGTGCGATGCCTATTGCGACGGAGAGAATACTATTGGAAATTATTTTCGTATGAGAAATATTTTATTTTTAATAAAAAACCATTCTTTTCATCAGTTTAAGACGGAAACAGTATGAAAAATTCTGAGCGCTAATTATCTTGAGTATGAAAACTTGTTCTTTAGGGTGAAGAGCAACTTTTCTGATAAAATTGAACGAATCTATCAATTTCTAAATCTAAATCTGAAATAGTGGAAATTTCACTTTCAAAAAT
>WSXT02068959.1:0-12376 GCA_011762715.2 Neuroterus valhalla | reverse complement strand
CTATTCAGTTTCCCTTTCATGATTTGCGCTACCGATCTATCGTTGCCCATTCTAGCTACATGTCCCGCCCATCTAAGTTAAGAGGAGAAATATAAAGAGCCGTAGAAACACAAAAGCCTGTATGAAAAGATGCATGGATGCGGATGAAGCAAGAGATGTATGTCAGGATAGGGATGTTTGGAGAGCAATTCTATATAAGAAAAAGTGTGAAGCCTGAAACGAACGATTTTGAATTCTCATTGGCCCGTGTAAGGATATCGCTAAGTGGATTATTTTAATGGCTTCGCGAAACTCTTTGTACGGATTGTTTGTTAGAGAGATCAGAAAGCGACCCGTGTCGGAGCGATGTTGCACAGGACGAGTGTTTGGTTTGAAAGCACAAACAGGCTGGACTCACTTTTGCTGTGTATTGTTTCAATCAGGTCTTACCACTCATGTTGCCGAAGTAGCCTTGCGTATAGTGATTTTGCTTAACAATTCAATTAAAATCTCTGTTTATTGAAAATCCCGCATCTTCATTAAAAATGAAAGCAGCTTCTTTCTGTTCGCAAAATACACGCAATGAATCCTGAGACTGATCTAATACCTATCCGTGCTTCCTGCTTATACACATCCCTGAATCAAAATTTCTCATGTCAACTCCACTTTCCAATCCTTCCACATCAATCCTCTAATTTCCAGTAGTAAAGCGGGGCTAGAACCGAACGACTTACGCTTGCCCCGCAAGGGACTTGGCCTAATGGTATAATAATAACAATAATGATAATAACAATAATAGAAATAATAATAATAATAATAATAATAATAATAATGGGATATTATGTGATAAATCAACATTATAATGGAGTGCAACTGTTTGAATTAATAGAATCTCGTATTTCCACATAAAAAAAATTGTTGGTTGGCAATCAAGAAGAGTAGAGAAAAATTGGTAAGCACCTACCCTACTTATTCATCATGTACTATCATTATATACTTGAAATAATATTTCATGAATAAGAATGATTAACGTTTCTCCGACCATAAACAGCAAATGATAATTAGAGTCAATCCCTTACTCGAATACAATTTTATATTGAATTGAGTACATGAATTTACACAAAATTGAATATATCCAAATTTTAATTTTTATTATTGTCATCAGTACCATTATGAATTATTCTGATTTCACTCATTATATAGGAAACTCAAGACCAAGGAGTTGAGAAAGATGCTCCTGAAATTGAAGATTTGGGAATGTCGGAATAGAATGACAAAATCAATGTGTTCGTTGCATTCTTTCATTTCAATTCCTTTCCCGTTCAAAATACAATCGAATACTCCTTCTCACTCGAAAAAAATATTTCCGTTGGATTGAAAACTACATCTTCAGGTCGCTTTTTCGGGGATAAACGAAACAGTTCTTCGACCTCTGACAGCATGGCAATGCAAACATTTTTTTGATTTGAGGAAGATTTGTTTGGTCAAAGAAACTTTCTTCTGGATGTAGGTATCTGTATATTTTGCATCACTTTATCTGCGGAATTTCGGATGCACGAACCAGAGGCCTTTGGAGCAGCCTGACTATCAGCGCATATGAAAATGTGGTGATCAAAGATACCACGTACACAAATCTTCTCTAGGGAGACCCTGATATCCACAATCTCATTTTGAAATACCGGAGGTAATTCGTACATTGCGATTGTTATGTCAGCGCAAGGTAGGTGCGATTCCGAATATTTCAGCTCCGGATCCAAGAGAGTTGTTAGAACTGCCTCTGAAGACTTCCCAGCTGATTCCTGGAAATAAGCAAACTAGTTCTGAGCACCCTGATAAATGAGTCAAAAGTTATAATTGGTCAAATAATTACCGTCTCTAATCAATGAACTACTTTGAGTTGTAGTCCCTGATCTTTCCAATTGCACCTCTGTACGCCAAGAAGGCTGCAACGGCCTATTAAAGTGTCGCATCAACATGCAGTTTCTAGGTTATTCAATGGTAAAAAATGATACGTTACTACTTAGCTGATGTGAGAAAGTCAACCTTTTGCCATAAAACTTAGGCATCTGGAGATCAGGCATCTTCCGGTGTATCGTAAATGCCATGAGTTAAGTCTGATCCGGGTTAACTGGCAAACCACAGTCGTTGCATCATTTCTCAACTATACTGGAAGAATTTTGTATGAGTTCAACTATAGTGCCCTCATGTTATCCTGTTACTACTATAACAAGATCATCCACATAATCTTATGTTAAATGACCTGACTTATCTAATCTAAAAATTAGGTCATCGATTACGAGTGTTCATGAAGTAGCTTATAAAACTCCCCCCTGTCGGGATCCTTTTCCTATCTTCGCTCTCACGTTGCATTCGTCGACTGACGATTAAACATCCCTGCCAATCAGCATGGATCGTATCCACCCATTAACAGAGGTACTTAAACCATGTTTTCCTGCAGAATTGAGTACGTTTCCGTAAGGGTGTACATACGGCACCATCCATGTCTAAAAAAGCTGCAATTGCTACATTCCCCGTTTGTCATGCGTTCTGGATACAGGAGGCGAATGCATAAAGCGAGTGAATTTGCCTTTTGTATAAGGTAAATTATTTGTTATGAGTTGGTTCTTCCTATAAAAATCTACAGAATTTTCCAGTGTTTTAAACATGAAAGAATTCAGACGAATCGGTCTGAAGTATCTTGCTTCATAGTATCAATGTCTCTTTCCGGTTTTGGTATAAAGATCGCCTTGGCCTTCTTCCATTCCAACGAGGTATAACCCATCGCCCTGCAAGCTCTGAGAATGTTACACAACAGGACTTATACGAATAAGAACGTCGAACGACCCACCTAATGTTGTTTGTGTCAAAATCCGACTAGATATCCTCCAGTTATCTCCATTGGCCCTATGATTATACCAACGGTGGAGTAAAGCTTCACATACCCCTCCTCTGGAAGGTGATCACTTTCGGAGCAAGGAAAATTAACCTGCATGAGTTGTTCAAGGTATATCAAGTATATCTTGCTATACTATTCTTATAAGAGTCACATTTCCTTGTTTTCCTGGCTCTATTGAGTAGTCTTTTTGTTTCTTTGTTGAAGACCTGGAGTCTATTCTTTCGCCAAAAAGCATCCTTGCCTGCTCCTTGATTCGAAGAGGACAATTATCCTCACTAGATTTATGTACGGCCCTCTGCACTATATCTACCGCAATCTCCAGCCGATTGATTGATCTAGTCTTCTTAGAAATAATGGTCGAAAATTCATTCAGATCCTCCCTATCAGTCCTAGTCGGTTGCACTTCAATTCTCATACTACCGTATACCGAGCAAAAAGGTATGGCAACAACCATTTGATATCTAGTTTCCACAAAGATAGGTGTCTTTCTATTGGTGATGTCTTTGCTATTTCATATTGTATGATGCGAATCCGCAACACATCCTATGATCAGTGGCCATTCCTTCAAACTGCATAATTAACTAATCTTCTTCACTCTTCTGATGATGGCGGATTTAGAGGATTGAATGGCAGGTATGTTGAACAGTTCACCATGGGCTGGGGTGTTCCTCCTCTATGATATTCCATTTTTAGAGCTACCAGGTATTTGGCACAGAACCTAGATAGACTGATATATTTGATATCCTTCAGGACGTAAATGACTGCCTTGTGATTCTCATCAGTTCCATTATAGATTACAAAGCCGCACATTTTGCTTTGACCCTTGATTTCTACTTTGTGGCATCAAAGTTCTTGAATAAGGGCAAAAGCTATATGTTCTACTGTTAAATGTTCCAGAATATTTTGTAGACATCTCTTATGCGGCAATGTACGCCTTTATGGTGGAAACAAATCTTATAAGGTAGGAGTAGATTCAGGGGTACATAAAATAGGTAACATATAGATAACCTCAGTGCTACGGGGCTAAATTGTAGCAGCCAATAATAATATGAAGTCCGTTATTATCATAAATAAGAATTTAAATATTAAAAGTCGCAACACTCGAAAATCTAATATAACGTACATCATGGTTCCAATAACACCATTATAAGAAGAGTAACTGTGACAGAAACCGAAAATTTGTTTTTATTATCATAAATAAATAAACTGACTAAAGATTTATATTCTGTCCGTAAGCAAGGCAACACTTATTCTGCCATTTTTATTATTTCCTTGAAAATAAATAAGCATTAGGATGATCATGATTCTATATCTCTATGTATTGTTACGTATTGCAGTTATGTGATTATCTCTTATGATGAACAAGAAGGCTATGTACCCATGGAGCTGAACTCATCCCACACTTTGGACATGCTGCACTAACTTGAGCGCAAGTCTGCAATAAGTTTTTGAACATAGTTTTTTAAAGTTCGCCCGTAGTATGAGAGAAGTATACCTTGTTTTCGAATACCATAGTTGTTGTTTGATTGATGAATTTGAAACTTTAGAAATGCCCAACTCCTAATTGTTTGTGCCTGTAGAGAAAATAAATTTATGCTGAAGATGTGTGAGGGTCTAGAAAGGTAATGCACTATGATCTTCACATGAACAATCCACATACATATTTTAAGGAAGACAAAACCAAATATTTACAGGAATCAAGAAAAGTAGAATAATAATTATGAGCTTAGACGTGAGTTAGTTAACAAAATAAAGAGGACGAGTTGGAGGTACTTATGGTTCAAAAATATATTATGAGATCCTTGGGTCACTGTTACGTTTAGGTACAAGTCAATGCGCAAACTGAAAGGATTGACTATTTGTAACTTGCTAATTCGTTGGTCGGATCGCTAAAGCGTTATGCGGAATTCTCTATAAAGGGCGGGTAAAAACTGCAGCTTTTGGTTTCTCCGAAGAAACAAATATTTTGGGTCGGGTCAGTCTGTTCTCTTATGTGTCCCATCATAAAAAGCTCAAGTATAAAAATCCTGGCTGAAACTTCCAGCGATGGTGAAATTCGTCCTGGATACCTGCTTACAGTTCCCCACCTTCGCGGCTCCCTCTCACGGCCTCAAGCTGGCTGAGCTGATTATGCCGACCCTCAACCAGCGGAGGTCCTTTGAACATAATGTTTCCGACGGTATGTTATTTCTCCTCAAATGTCGGGATTAAAGACTGAATGGTCATTTTCATGTACCATACGGTGTATACGATATGATTTGAATAAGAAAAAAGTTCCAATTATCATCAAATTAAGTTTTTTCAAACTGGAAGCAACGGTGAATCTTTGCTAGGGGTATTATTAAGATGCAGCTGCGTTTTTCGCTTTCTTTAACTTACTCGCTTGTATGCTCTGACACTCGCTCACTCTTCCGCTCGTTCAATCCAAAACGCTCAACATTCTATAGACAGATAGTGGCGTAGTTGAGGAGGAGAGGAAGGTATAGAAGGTTGTGATTTCACACTGAAATGTTCAGAAAATACACATTATATAGATATATACCTCTACAATTTTCGAGTGTGCCGCTGACATAGAGATATTACAGATAGAGGAGACAAGCCAGTACACAACGCGGCATCGGACAAAAAGAGACAGAGAAAACCGTGGGTTACTGCAGTCTCTCTCTAACACATGCGCTATAGACAGAGATAGGCGAGACCCGATTCTCGGCTTAAGACGATCTCAGGGTACCGTGTACTACCTGGAGGCTCATCTGACCCTTTTTATTGTGTTATGCTGGTTCGAGCTCGTCGCGACTCGGAAAGGGACTGTGCTCGAATTGCGGCTCCCATATACGGGCGACCAGAACGACTCGAATCACTCATACCTGGTTTCTTCCTCAGCGGGAGGTAATTAAAAATATGAATTCTTTATTTCTGGAGTAAAAACATCAGACATATCATATTCGACATCTACTGTTTCTAGGATTTTCAGCGATATGTTTGTTGACTTTGTACGTTGAAAATGAGGAATTAGGCTCAATTAAAGGATACAAAACGAAGTCATAGTAAACTCTGTCTCACCTCCACTGACGCCCTTAGGCTAGACTATTTAGGTGCGAGAAACACGACTTTTGAAGTTCGAGTATTTCCTAGGATTAATTTCTAGCTTAATTTCTTTATTGAAATTAGCTTTGTTATCGGAATCGGAAGCATTTTCAAAATTTGTACCCTTATTTTGTACCATTAAGTTTTAATCCCTTGCGGGGTAAGCGTAACTCGTAAAGAG
The DNA here is from genome assembly GCA_011762715.2 of Neuroterus valhalla. Classification (NCBI taxonomy): domain Eukaryota; kingdom Metazoa; phylum Arthropoda; class Insecta; order Hymenoptera; family Cynipidae; genus Neuroterus; species Neuroterus valhalla. Next base: position 6,233 of record WSXT02068959.1, on the reverse strand, counting down.
TCATAATGGTTCGAGTTGGATACACCAGAGAACTCTCGCCGGAATCGGATATTCTTTCACAGAAAGAATCAAATCTTTCAGAAATTTACAAAATTGAACAATTTTCTCTTATCTGAGGAAAATTTTACATAAATTCGATGATTTTTGAGAGGAACAATTGAGTCTTGCGGAAAATTTACAAATTCAAACATTTGAAAATTGGAAACGCTAAAGAAATTGACAAATTTGAATGATTGTGGGATCTTTTAGAAACTTTTTGTCGAAATCAGATATTTACAAAAAATTCATGAATTGAGTTGGAAATCGATATCTCCAACTAGAAATTGTAGTGTCACATTTTTAATTGATGATTGATCTGTCCCATTTCAAACTTCAAAAATTTGGCTGGAAGTTTCTTTCCTAATTGAAAACCAAACTTTGCCGTTGAAAATCTAGATATTTCTTGAAAAGATTCTATTTTCTTAATAAAATTATATTTGTGCTCAAAAGTCATTCTCCTTGCTTGGAAATTCTCCTTTTTTATTTCAAAATTCAAGTACTCCAGTTAGAAAATTATCATCTTGGTTGAAAAATCGTCTTTCAGGCTGAAAATGGCGTAACTTGGTTACTTTAAGATAATCTTTCTTGTTAACAATAAATTTTTTTTCTGAAGACTCACGCTCTTATTCAAAAATTCATTTTCTGGTTTGAAAATGGGTATTTAATTGAAAACTCCGTGTTCCCTTTAGATTGGAAGAAAATTTGTTGGGCAAAAATTGAACTATTTTGTGGAGAATTTGTTCCTTTTTTGATTGGAAGTAATTTTTGAATATTTGCCTCTTATGGGAGGGTACACATATACTCTGAGCGAGGCCACCTAACTGCGGAAAACGGGAATAACCCGTCCGCGTCACGAGAAATGCGAATGGAAAGGTCTATAGCATAGTACCAACGCTATCTCTCCACCCATCCTCTCCTTCACCCTCCCTGCCGTTCTGGAGGCCGGTGTAGTATATGTACAGTAGACTCTGCGACAGTTCACGCTGAGACTCTTCCCGTTCTCACATTTCTCCTCCTTTCGCCCGTTCTGACTCTTGCTGGAGACACGGCGCACACTCGACGCGCCGCGCGTGTGTATTAAACACGGACTTACACATTGCGCGCGATTAAAGGCATTTCAAATGAATAGTTCTGATAGTGATCCGTCTGAAAGTTACGTGAATCAGCATGTGCTAATAAAAAATGCTGATGTTCACGCAGCTCATTCGCCGAGAGCTGCTTTCCCCCAATCGATGAATGGAATAACAATCAAATTTATGTTATTCTTCTAACGCGAAAGAGCGAAGCTTCTGTCGGCGGTCCCGCGACCGCTCTATTATTACTGAGCGGTCGCGAGACCGCCAACAGAAGCTTTGCTCCTTTCGCGTTGAAAGAAAAAAAAATTTGATTGTAATTTCATTCATCAGTTGGAAGAAAATAGCTATTCCCTCAATCTATACATAAATGCACGCCAGTAAAAGAATTATTGGAGCAGGAAGTATCAAGTTCATGGCAGTTGGCGATTGAAATTTCAAAGAAGGTAAATTAATAAAATTTATCAGTTTCAAGTGTAATTTGTTGACATGAATCAATCTCTAGTCAATGCTATATAAAATGTACAATTTATTGGAATGTTATTCAATTTTGTACATGTGTGATGTATAATATACTACACGACAACAGGAGAGAGGGAGGGAGAAAGAGAGAGAGTAATCTTCAGTCGCATTGAATGTGACGGTCGGTGTGTTCCCGTTTTTCGCAGTTTGGTGGCCTCGCTCAGAGTATATAGCCTCCCAAAAGAAGCAAAGCTCCAAGAGCAATGTACTTAAGAAAATTTGCAAATTCGAATAATTTTAAATTATCTACGGAAATTTTTGCCGGAATCGAACACTTCTCTGTAAACAGTAATATTGTTTAGAAAAAATACAGGTTCGGACCATTTAAAGTTATGCTGGGTCAATCTCGACGAAAATTCTTGATTTTCGACGAGAAATAATGGTTCTAAATAAAAATGCAACTATTCTATTTTTGGTCAAAAATTGGTCTTCTTTTGTAGAAAATGTTAATCTGCATGGTTGGATTTTGATAATTTTTTTGGTTGTACATTCTACCATTTTCTTGATAGTATTTTTTAATAGAATTTATTTTCTATCGAATCAGGGAGCGACATTGATACCAACTGCTGAAACAAGGCTTCTCTTAAGAGAAGATGGAAATTTTAGGACAAGGAGGAAAAACCAAAAGGCGCTTGCATCAACTAAACAAGAAGATTGGCTGGTCAAGACAAAACGCGTCCCTTATTCAGTGTATGATTGACTACATAAAATCTGGTAAGCCTTCTATGGCAAGGGTCAAGAAGTTTGCTCATGGAATGAAGATCCATCATCACACATTGAAAATGTCAAAGCTGATGACCACCAAACAGCATATCGTTGACGGAATACGAGTCTTATCTGACGCAAGGAGGAGAATGAAAAAGAGGGAGGGATGGTTCAGAGAGAATCAAAAGTTTCTCGCTGACCCATAGCGCCTCTTCAGTGATCCTCCGGTTTATGTCAAACGAATGCCCACGAATCACTGCTGATGAGGTAGAGAAAGTATCAAAAGGCACAAAGAACTTCTCCGCTGCTGGTCCAGATTGTATTAGGATCGCTTGGTGAAAGAAGCTCGTTGCTACACACCAACATCTGGCCCGCATCTTTACCTCATATTCAAAGTCGGAGATCTCTATTCCTCCTATTCTCCCCTTTCTCAAGTCTCGTGGGGGCGGAATTTTCATTTCATGAACCACAACTGCATTCTTAGAAATTTTTCCGGAGATTATTTACGGGTTGAATAACAAGAAGTAAAAATATTTCAAAATATAGCGTAGCTAACTTCATTTTATATCTCATATCTCAGTTCTACATGTCAAGAGCTTCAACCTGAGCCAATTCTGATGAAAATCATACTTAAAAATAAGCTTCCGACATAGTAGGGGTCAAGTAAACAATATCGAACTAAGTTTCCAATGCTTCAAAATGATCAAAATATTCAAAAAAGTTGGGAAATTTCTATTCACATCCTCAGAAAACAATAATCTAAGAACAGATGTACTCCTTTCTGTACGCAAATGATTACAAAACACATAACCAGGGCCGTAGCGACGGTCTCTGGGGCCGCGGTGTGGAATTTTTAAAGGTGCCCTTCCGTAGCGTATAATTTCGGTATTGATTTCTTGAAAAAAAGAGGTCGCCAAATTTTTTTTGGCAGATTCATTTTTCCTAGCATGGAAATCAATCCAAGAAAATGTTTGGGGGCCCTTCGCAGCCAGGGCCCTAAGACACAGCCCCGCTTGCCCCAGCCTCCTTACGGCCCTGCCCATAATTTTTAAATACTCAGCCATTTTCTAAACACTTGAGAACTTCCCGTTTAAACTAGACTCCCTTCGTTGCATGTGTTAATCGTAAAAAAAACCCATTACACAAATACTATTAAGAGACGTCACAATCTCGTGATCGAGTTCCGTTCTTCATCTCCCGTAATAATGAGTTTTCAAAATTTTAAGACCAAAGAACTTCCCAACTCGTCGCTTTGTTCTTCAATTTTACTGCATTGTTTATTAGAAAGATAACTATTTTTTCTAAGTTTTGGAAACGGTATCTCAATTTTGTTGTCAGCGCACATTTGAATATATATTCATCATTTTGCGCTCATGGTGAATAATAGACAAGCAAAACAGTAAGTCCCTATGGAACTTGTGTGGACAAAGTAAATTTTTTGTCGCGAAAAATCTATATCCTTTGAAACACGAAAGTATAACGTATGCTGAGCACACCTAGCAATATTCTAACAAAGTAAACCATGAAAAGACGATCGGCATAAGTGGAGCGTGGTTAGAATAGGTGTGATCGACATAAGCTATACTATCGTATTATAAAGGATAATGATGGTTTTCACACAAGATCCATGGAAACCCATTGATTTTGGCTGTTTATAAATCACCCCGTGTCCCCATGCTTAATACCTCATGGGCATATGTTATACTATCATCACACTTTTTGGCAGAGGGCTGACGGACTAATATGTTTGAAGTTCCTTGCGTCCAAGTCGACGCTGCAAAGAGTGCTTCATATAGCAACTTGATCCATTTATCTGGTTTACATGAAAATTTCAAAATAATTATGGAACAACATGTTCTCAATGCATGTTGTAAGGACTTCCGACATCTCTGATAGTTACTGAAATTTTACAATTGTTGTCACCTCTTTTTTCCCATATTTTGAACTATGTACGTAAAACTCATAAAACTTTTTAATGCATTAAAAATTCCTGCATGACGTATTGAAGGTAGGAATCGGTTGATATATATTTATCATTTAAATTTCATGTAAATTAGTGACATAGATTACGCTGTAGAAGGGGAAATTCAAAAATTAGTTATTCTTATGAATTATTTTGTTTTTATAAATTATGCTTTTTTTATTGTTTGATCCCTAGAGTTTCTATAGCATTGACATCAACTGACGCCATGACTCTTTCTTCAATGTTTGGTAAGTCAGCTGCCAAATCGGTTGAGAATTACACTTACAAGCGATGAAAGTTCTGAAGAACATGATCACGCAGATAAGGATTTTCGTCAGATTTTTTTTTCTTGTACTTGGCCACGAATCGCTATTACGAATCTTGCTAATGTTTGCTTATTCAATATATGGAAGCTCTTTACGCAACTCTTCATTTTTTCAGTCTATTATACCGCCTAGGCTTATGAAGAATCATTTTTGTCAATCAGATAATGCCTGGTACATATACAAGTGACACGTATGCAAAATCTCATTAGTTACGGCTCAAAAAGTTCTCAAGAAATCAGGTTTCTGTCTCTGAAGAAATGGAGTGTTCCATTTTTACTGTGCTCTTTACTTTTATCATATTTCTCAATTTTGATGGTAAGAAGAATATAAAGTATGACCTAATCAATCACATTTTAAAATATCTCACATCCAGATATTGACTTCCTCCGAAAATTGATTTTTCGTGAAGAATATCTTTGATAAAGTTGTAACATATGTTATCGTTGCACGTGTTTATTTCATCTTGCTGCGTACTCTTGTATTTAATGCAAAAAGTGTCTTTTGAGTTGCTGTAAAATCTATCATTTCATTATTTGATTTCTCTTGATTTCATATTCTATTAATTATTAAATTATTGATTCTATTATTTTATACACAACTTTTCTTTAGGCAGCGCTTTATTCTTACAAGTCCACTATACTGCCTGAATAGAATCATTTATGTCAATGATACATAAATCAATCATCTCAGTTAAAATTGATAGAATTAAGAGAAAAAAATTGTAAAAACAACTGAGAATTTCATACAGAATTTGGAGGTAACTGTGAATATTCGAATTCATTATCTTTCAGCATTACAGATATACCTATATATATACCAAATTTCGGTATCGCCGATTATCGCCGCGAGGCAGCGCGGCAAACGCGCCACTTGTCATACATGGCTGCCAGTTCAAAAACGAAGAACGTCATTGTCATGGCTGCCACTTCAAAAACGTGAACTTATGATATAATGATTGATTGATGAATAATTGCTGATTGATTGATGATTGATGGACGATCGACATATAATTGATTGATGATTGATTGATTATTGATTGGTGATTGATTGATGATTGGCAGATAATTGATTGATGGTTGATATATGATTGACTGATGATTGATTCATGATTGATTGATGATTGACATATAATTGACTGATGATTGATTCATGAATAATTGATGATTGATTGATGATTGATTGATGATTGATTGATGATTGATTGATGATTGATTGATGATTGATTGTGATTGATTGATGATTGATTGATGATCGATTGATGATTTATTGATGATTGATTGATGATTGGTGATGATGGATTGATGATTGATTGATGATTGATTGATGATTGATTAATGATTGATTGATGATTGATTGTTGATTGATGGCTTGTTGATGATTGATTGGAGATTGATTGATGATTGCTAGATGATTGATTGATGATTGACTGATGATTGATTGATGATTCATGATTGATCGATGATTGATCGATGCTTGATTGATGATTGATTGATTGATTGGTGAATAATTGATGATTAATTGATGATCGATTGATGATTGATTGATGATTGATTGATGATTGATTGATGTTTGATTGATGATTAATTGATGAATAATTGACATTGA
>WSXT02068958.1:0-26767 GCA_011762715.2 Neuroterus valhalla | reverse complement strand
CGCGCGCCCTAGGCGCGCTGATACTTGCGAGCGAAGCGCGCGATGAGAATGTGCCCGCGAAGCGGGCAGATTTTTTTCTTAACGAAGGTTTTCCTCCAAATACTGAAATGTGCTGTTCGATAGGTTTTGTCATTCCACGACACATTTGACTTTGAATTTAGGTAGTAGCAAAGGTGCTAGCGAGCTCTATCTAATTCTAGTCTGAATAATTTATTTGTAAATTCAATGTTGTTACGAGCGAGCTTAAGTAGACCTAATTTTTTTGAAATTGAAATTTCATGTCAAGCTACATTAGCTACGACTAACTGGAGAGTTTTGGACAAAGCTGATCACTCTGCATTCTAAATTTCTATGGTCTAGAGTTCTATACGATCTATAGAAACTCGCGAACGAGCTGGTCTCAAGATTGAGAAAATAATTCTCTGAAATAAAATCTGAATGTACCAAAGGGTTGAATTCGCACCCACCTAAAACAAGAGCAGAATTCACGAATATCCTCACACTTTCTCCGTTTTAAGGTGCAGCAAAATAGAATTCAACCTAACTCAGATTTCGAGAAATTTTCTACTTTTCAAAGACGCAAACTGTATCAAGTAGGTAAACACTTCGAAGGCGTAAGAAGAGAGGCTTGGAATGCAGTACTTGAGCCATCTGGCAACGAGAGGCCCAACGTGGGACCTAGGATCGTGCCCCTACGACTTTTTGTAACATTCTTTCGTAGCCTATGTTGGTTAACTGCTCCTAATTTTGCCACCTGGGAACTGGGAAGCTGATGACCAAGTAGGAAAGGAAGGACCCCCCACTCCTCACCACTTCCCACCATTAGGTTTACCCGCCCCTAGCCCGATTTAGCGCGTTATTTGAAAATTGAAAGAAATTGTTATGGCTATACATAGGTAAATTGAGCTGGCGGATCGAAGAAGGGCACATAATCTCATTTCGCTGGGAGTGGAGAGGCCTGTAGTAGCTCGGATTTGAGCGACGTTCACGGGCCTCCCCAGTCCCAGCGAAATGAGTTTATGTGCCCTTCTTCGATCCGACAGCTCAATTGAACAAATAATAAATAATTATATTCCTGAGACGTATTTCGAAATTAGCCTTTTATTTGAACAATTCAGCAGTATAATATGCATATTATTCAACCATACTTCTCAGAATTTCCTTTTTTTTTTTTACAAATCGGCGTTTTCTTTTTTATTGAAATATTTGTGAAATTTTGAACGTGTCAGGTTTTCAAAGTTGAACTGAACAGTAATAATATTTTCAACTACCGCGATTCGAGATAGTTAGAAATGATGATGTCGAATGACATCCAATTACGTTGGTCGCTTCTGATTATTTATGAGTTGAAATATAAGTTCGGAATTCGCGTTATGCCTATGAATGGGCAAGAAAATATTGCGCTATTTTTTCAAGTTCCGGATAGGAATCGATGTTTTTGTTTGCCGCAAAAAATGAAAAATCTGCAAATGGCAAAAGTTCCCAAAGTATCCAACATCATTTCGCTTTCCTTCAATAAAGATTGAAATCCATATAGATCAGCAGAAGGAGTCTAGGGCCCTCTCGAAGTCAAAAATTTAGCGGACCTCTCTTTCATCGACACACGTTCGAAAAAAGGATCCGTTTGATTTTCGACTTCTTGGAGTCCCACGACAGCTTCAGAAAGCACAATCTCTATCAGAGAAGTGCTATGCAAACGCAAACGTCGTGACCATTGAGGAAATACAAGTAACTTTGTCATCGGTCAAACGATGATCGTTTTTCCCCTCGACCTGAGGCTTTACTCGAAGAAACTGTGAAAAAATTTGGGTCCGCACAGTAAAAAAACGTAAACATCGTGAAAATGTTGAAAAAGAAGGACACCAGACCAAAAAGAAGGACAAAAGTCGAAAAAGAAGGACGTCTGGTCACCCTGCTCATAGCTAACCAGCCTGAACCTTTGCCTGATCCTGGAAATGCGTTTCCTTGGTTTACAGATTTGAATACTTCGTCTCCAGACTCGATTCTAAATTTATGTACACGCATTTTCCTTGAAATGTTGAAATATGCACATACATGCAGTTATTGCTGGTCAATAATTGGAGCTGATGGCAATTACTTTTTTTTTCTTCAAATTTTTAGTTCAATCGTGTAATATTTTTGTGTAAAAACGGATAGTTTCAAAATTCGACTAGCTCTTATTTGAGAAATTAATAAGAATTTTTATCAGAATCCTGCAGTCGCTCGGTGACCGACTCAGTGTATCAATAACCTTTAATAATTCGTTCACAATGATAAAAAGTGAACGAGTTGAGCTTACCCCGAAAGGGATTTGGCTTAATGGTATCATAATAATAATTTCAATCGAAATTCAATCAGTAGAAATATTTGCGCCGTAGAACAGAAATTTAATAAAAAATTACTTATAATGTATTTTTGAACAACAGAGGCAATATATTTAATGTTAATATGAATGTTTTGTGATTGTCTACCTTAGTATCCTTTACAATTTTCCTGCTGAGATCTGAATTGGCCTTATAATATAAAAAAGGAAGGAGTAAGTAGTATGTTGGGTTGAATCTTATCTTCTGTTTCTTTTCTTTTTTTTTTTTTTACTATTACACATTTGTTTCATACTGACATTTGAAAGCCCCATTGATATATCAAAATTCTCTTTTCAGATTCTGTTGAGGATATCAATCATTCTATCTCCTTATTTCAAAATCCGTAGGAAAATTTGAACAAAAAACTTTCAAGTCGGATTAAAAGTACCAAATACTTAGACTATTAACTATAAATGATATATTGGCAAAGAAAACATCCATCGTGGGCAAATAGGCGCTGCTGTATCAAAACAAACATGGTTGCCTATGGGATTCGGCATGTATATGATTAGCATTAGTCTTAACACGCGTGTTCAAGTGAAGTAGAATTTAAATGTGATAAAAATGTTGCTACTCTCTCTCTAAAAATATTGTGCGAGTATGCTGTTGCAACGCCGTCTTCCAGAAACATGATCGAAGGTGAATGAGCGATCAATGCTGGTTCATCAACGCTGAAATGCAGAGAGCAAACTAGTATTTGTTGATCAGGATCTTGAATCTTGAGTCGTTTTAACCATTCGGAACGTTTATCAACAACAATACTTTCTCCAACGAAATTTTCCACTGTAACAGTACCACTGCTAAATTTTGGTACTTTCTGGAACCTCAAATTAGTGTTGATATTTTTTTTGGAGTCACAATTGACTTATGTACTTTTGACTGATTAATCTGACACGAAATTAATTTTTATCGCGGTATTTGAGTGCAACACGCATGTAAACAATGCTACGTGTATCCCATAGGCAGCCATGTTGGTTAGTTCGCTAAATGGCCATCAGTTCTCGCATTGAACCTTTCAATTCCCAATATGGTTACCAGATGTACTGATTATTTAGTACATGTCCTGATTTTTTGACCCCGTACTCATTTACTGATTTTTCAACAAAGTGTACTTATTTATAGCGAAAACCACGATTTTTCGCATTTTTATCAAACTTTTCATCCAAATCGATTTATTGATTTTAAACAGCTCTCAACTTGTGATTCATCTGTACCTTATATTATGTTAATTTTAAGCGGTTTAGGCAGTTAGATCAGCACGGCTTTCAACAGCGAAATGTAAACACAAGATCGTTCCGAACTCTGGATCTCCTCTGCTCCAGTTTTCACATGCCTCCCGACATCTCTTTTCTGACCTTCCCCCCAAATGATTCCTGGTAAGATGACTAATCCCTATACTGTAAACAATTCTTTGTAACTTGATACACCTTGAGTGTTGACGCAATTCGCATCCTCTGAATAAAGCGTTTTTACAAAACAATTGCCAACCTGTACCATTGGGTTACCTATATACCTATCCTGATCGGGTCCGTGAATTATACAGTAGAATTTCAATTTCTACAATAATAGTACAGATATGATACAGCACACATTCAGTATACAACATGTATTACAATATTTTCGGCCTCTACGCTGTTTAGCTAATTTTTCATAGACTGCTGATTTTTTCTTGAAACGTCATCTTCGGTATTTTACTTCACACATTTTTATTTTTTTATTTCAGTTTTGAAAAGAATTTTCCCAGTAACATTACATTGAAAATACAGGATAATTTTTTTCCCGGTTTTCCTACTTCATGGAATGAGACGATTGTTGTTTGTACGTATGATGTGTGTGTGTGTGTGTGTGTGTGTGTGTGTGTGTAGGGGGGGGGGCTGATTTTTCGCGATGGTAAAACCTATCTGGTAACCCTCGAGTAATTGAAAATTATTCAAAACTACGTTGAACAACAACATAGAGCGATCCGAAATAACAGAAAGTGCTGTATTAACCATTGCCAACATTCCTCTTTTCACAAAACAATGCAACCATTATTCTCCACATTACTCTTGCATAGCCACGTGTGTGAAATTTTCAAGACCCTTTACAGTGATCCAGATACAGAAATAAATATGCTTGAAGATTATTTTTATTTCAAATTATCATTGATGTTTATTTGGCATAAAATATTATCGAAATTCTGCTCTCATAGATCCCAAATTTCCAGACGCATGAGCTAATGGTAAAGATGCAATTTTTTGGAGTTTTGATATGCTACCGTGATTCAGAAAAATTGGAACATTAGGATACTTTTCTTATCAAAAATGAACAAGTGATGAAAAATTAGAAGGTAATGAAAAAAAAGGCCCCCAAAAAATCGTTTTACACAGTTTATAACATGTAATGCAAAACTAACCTTAGTTAATCAGCTGTAATCCTCGGAGGAAAAACTGTGAACTACCTTGGCCTGAGGCCCTCGACTGCTCGACTAGAACCGCTGAAATTAAGTTACACTTTATGGTGAAAATTAACATGAAAACTGTAACAGAAACCGAAATTATGACAACATTTTGACTGAAAATCTACGACGTTAAGACAACAGACAAACACCAAATGCACTGATGGCTGCGTGGTGCGTCACTCCCGCCCCGTCGTGTTTGATCTAGCTTCTTGGAAGTCACGTGATCAATTTCGAATGTTCTCCGATTGGTTTTCTTAAACTCGCGCAATGCATTTTTAACCGATGGCGGGAAGCTTGATCGATTTAAATCGAAAAATCACTTCTTTCGAGAAAAGGAAGGGCAGATTTCAAGATTCGAAAATTGTGGCAATTTCTTCTAAGTTATATTTTCGGCCCAAAAATTGTAAACTCGCATAAAAAATACATTTGCATTACTGAAAATATAAATATTTCCTTTGAAGAAAGAACGTCTCCAAACGAGTGTAATACCTAAAAGAGTTGAAAACAATTCGGAACATTTTTACTCGTGGGGTTGATAATTATCAGAATAAAAAAATATTAAAACTCAAACTGAAAACAAGAGGAAAATGAATAAGTTACAAATATCCTCACAAATGGGAAATACAAATTTATTTCCATTTCAACCCCTACATTTTCCATTTTCCCAATTCGGCAAACTTTTGTTCTGTTCATACAAAATTTCAAACAATATCTCGTAAAAATTTTGCCATGTTTCTTCCCGATAACGAAATATAAATGAGGGATGTAGAAAGAAGAAAGTAATTTTTTTTACATAGAGTATCTGAAAACTGAAAAACATACAATTGTATGAGGCGCATGAATATTCCCGATATGTATTCTATCAAAGCTAATGTTTATTTCTCCGGAATATGAGCCGGAGAAACAATTTACTATATTTTCTCTTTACCCGAATTGTCTGTTTGCCTAAATTCTGGTCTTCTGAATCGCCATTTGCAATCATTTTTGAATTGATAAATTACTATACCGAATTTTTTCCATTTCTATCAAGAATAGTTTTCATTGATCCCGATTACCATTTGAAATCATTTCGATTTTCACGAATAACTATTTTCCATAATTTGAATTTTTTTCAATTATCTTTCTACACAAATTTTTCCAATTATTATTTGGCATAATTTTTACTTCCCCGGATACTGATTTATTATAACTTTTATTCTTACGAATCGTCATGCAACTGAAATTTTATTCTTCATAAAAATGGTGCGCGCTATTTGGAATAATTAAAATTAGGACATATGGTTATTTGGCAGAATAAGAAGAGAAACGAATAATTATTCGAAAATTATAAAAAAATACAGCATATGGGAATCGGATGTATAAATTATGTAAAAGATTATTTTGCAAGAATGAAAGCGATGTCAAATCGCGATTCGGTAGAATAAAATGTAAAATTGTAACATCGGTAGAATAAAATTATGTTCAACAGTGATTTAGTAAAATACAAATTATGTAAAAGAGTACTTCGGAGGAATAAAAATGATGTGGAATGGAAATTCGTAAAAATGAAAATTATGGCATACGGCGATTCGATAAAATGAATATTAGGGGAAATAGAATTTGGAGAATATTTATGCATCCACAATATATTTTTCTTTCACATTAATAAAACTTTATTTAATATAGATATACATCATATGTCTAATATCTGTAAAATATGTATAGAGTTTATTTACATGGCCCTAAGCCTCAATATAATTAAAATAGAATTATGACAATAAACTATAAAAACGAATAAAACAACAATTAGCTCGGCGAATCTGCGCATGAGAAAAAAATTTAACGGCGATCGGACGAGACCGCAGTCGTTCGAGGTACAGTGCGGATGGCAAGAGAAACTTTCGATTTGAGCTCGCTACTACTTTCTTGCGTATCATGTACACGCGTGCGTCAGTCAACTATGACTTTTTTATATACGTAATAATGGCACTTGGCCCACTGGCATGTGGTTTCTTAAACCCCTAGCAAGACTCAATTTACCTCCCCTAATTGCATTATTTTCCAAAATGCCGAGTCTAGTTTCCTTCCTACGTATTTCACAGAAAAAAAATTAAGTTCCAGGGTACCTTGCATATTGAATTCTATCTTTTAGGAACTTTTGTGACAGACGATCAACAGCGCGAAGTTTCGAAAAGTTGAAAACGAACCGCGCACAGTCAAAATTTGCATTCTATAAATTCTCTCTGCGCTGCACCGCCTTCACAATATTTACGCGCAGACGCGAGTCTCGAAGGCCACAATTTTTATCACAAGCCCGGTCCTTATTCTTGGTTTAAAATATATAGGTTTCACAGTTTAGATATGCACTATCTATGTTATTCAGTGTAAAAATTCACGACGTAATCCCATTAAAAATCGATGCCTCAGAAATGAGAAAAAGTTGTATACAAAATTCGTATGGATTTAACTTCATTAATTTTTTCTTATGTCTAAGACTTAATTAACAATAATTTAAAATAGTCTCTAATGTCTGAAGCATCGATTGAATGAGTTACAGTTAAAACATTTCCTAGAAACGATGGAAGACCGTGAAAGGAACCGAAGGGCAAAGATTCTTAAAGCCTATTACAAGTAATAAATGTTCACAATTCACAATTATAACAATCTTCACATTTTCGAAGTCAGATTCTCTGCATCTCAGGATTTTTTCTTTATATGTGGAAACGTCAATTGAACTGCCATATGCCATCTTTTTCGAGAGTCAAAAATGTCTCGATCCAGGATTTTTACCTTCTCTCGTTACAGTTAGCAAAAATTGCAAAACGAGAGATTCCGTGGAGAGTAAAAAAATAACTGCAGACCACTTGGCCGATCAGTGGATGCAGAGAATGTGTCGTAGAGAGCCGAATGGCCGTTGCGGATGTGCTAGAAATCGTTGTCCCAACCTGAGACGTCGTCTGGAGGAGGTGGATCGGAATCTGGTGGATATTCGTCGAAGTTTGCAGTGTCAGTGGGATTTTGAACTCGGGGCATAATTGGCGGTTCAAGAGTCCTCGCTCTCAGGCCTTCCCAGTTGAAACCGTCAAACCATCTGCGGCAAAGGAAAAAATAGTCTTAATAACGAAAATCTATTTGCACAAAAATTTAGAATTATCATTATTGTTGTTTTGTTACCAAAATACCTTTTTAAAAATCCTAAGGTTTGCACAGACAGATAAAGTGTAATGTTTATTTGATAGATTTTAAAGTAAGGTAGAAGAGTGAGATATGGAGTACATACAATAGTAGAATTAACAAATAAATAGGCGCATTTCATTTTATTTTGAGAGACTGTATCACAACCATAATGCAAGATAGGAATTACCGGTTACTTCAGGCTAGCATATATTTATTCCGGTAATTAAAATTGAAGGATTTTTGAAAGCTGGAAATCAAACATTGAAAATGTTGAAATATCAAATCCGAGGCCTTTCACAGTTTTCAATTTGAAACTTCAAGCTTAGATATTTGAACTGTCTAGCTTTTATTACAAAATGATGTTAAATTTCAGCACCTAGAAATAAAACAGTTTTGAAATCAGTTTTTCAAAACTGCAAAATTTGAAACTTGACGATTTTACAAATCACATGTTTCAAAAAAAAGATCCTTAAATTTGACATTCTAAAATTGGAATAGTAGGAATTCCGAAGATACTAAACATTAAAATTTCATGTACAAGATGTCATTTTCATTTCCCAAAATTGAAGAATTAAAGATTGTAAACCCCTTAAAATTGAACAATTTCAAAAAACGTTTCAAACTAAATCACTTTAAATTGTGAGCATTCAAATATTACAATTTTAAACTTTGTAAAAAAACGAAATTGTAAAATTTGGACTTTTTTCACGGGAATCCTCCGGTATTGATTTTAGATTGAATCGTCTGAAAAAAATAATTTTCAAATAATGATTTATATTTTTTCGAATAAAATTTAAGTTAGATCTTAGAACTTATTCCTAAAATTTCCCACATTAAATCATTTATTCAATTTTACATATATCATAGTTGAGGTTTACACAGAACAATACCGTTTTTTTGTCTTCATTCCTCCTTTGGGAGATCTTAAGCTTTAACCTCTACTTCTATCAAAGATCTCCACGGAGAGAAACAACTGATGAGTCAATTAATTATGGTAGAAAACTGAACTGAACGTAGAACCAAAAATGAGATAAGCGCATCTAATGCATTAAAAAAACTACCTACGGTATTTATAAATGTTATTTTGAAAACGCTACTCACTTGTGCTTTTGTATTTCGCTAATTCCTCCCTTCTGGTAACCAAGTCGCTCGGCTGGATTATCCCTGAAAAAAGGCAAATCATTCTAAGGTTTTATGGCGAACAAAGAGAATTCAATTTTTGTAATTTTTTAAATTTTCAATCAAGATTGTACAGTGAATCGGATGCATACTTTTTCTTTCTTATTATAGTGCATAGGATTCGTGTTTTCATTTTTATTTCAATAAATAAATATTTACATCGTTCAAACACTACCATATATGATTTTGAGTCTAACCTGCAGAGCTTTTTGATGAGAACCGTGGCGTTCCTCGTTATCGTTCTGGGAAATTCTATGGCATCGATTCCTTTGAGAATGATATTATAAGTCTTCATAGGATCAGCACCAGTGAATGGAGGTGTACCAGTGAGGAGTTCGAACATTAGAACTCCTAGAGACCAATAATCCGCACTAATATCGTGACCTCTATTCAGAATAACTTCTGGTGCTACGTATTCTGGCGTTCCACAAAAGGTCCACGTTTTTCTTCCATGGTCCAAACGTTTTGCGAATCCAAAGTCTACCAGTTTTACGTATCTGAAATTGAATTTTCCAAAATAAATCATTACTGAATTAAAAAAAAAATTCCCAATGGCGCAAGCATAAAATTATTGAACGGATAAAAAACAGAAAGTTGGAATCATTCGACTCTAAATAAATAGAAAAAGGAGTATCTTGAATCAACCTAGATCATTTATTCTATTCATATCCATTGTAATAAATGTGAAAATAATTATTTTCGGAATACAAATGTACGCTTCTATTTCATCTTTCCATTATATATTTTTATTTATTTTTATTCTTACTTTATGATTTAATTTCTGTTGAAAAACTATCTTATAATATAAACCATCTGTGAAATTTTGTATGTCGACATAAAAATGAGATCTGCTTGCAGGATAAAATTCTTATTCCATAAATTTTTTTGCACCCTCAGTTTGTAAAGGACGCTCAATAAAACCTTGTGATTAAAAAATCGATGTTTCTTTAAACATAAGCGTATCATATTCCAGAGATATGATATTTTCATAAACGGTTCAATAAACTTTCTTGGATTACAATCCCATATTGTGTATTTCATTTTTCAATTGTGAGTCACGCAAATTTATCTCAATGATTCAGAAGTAGAAAGTCTTGGGAAAACACGTTTTTTCAGAAAGGGAAAATCCATATTTTTACGGGGATTCTTACTTAGTAAAGATAGACGCGTGATTAGAAAAGACAGATGGGTCAATCAAGAGAAAGTTTCAATTCAGAGCCCACAATTTTCTGTATGTGACGGGATACTCTCCAGAATATAAAAAATGCATACTCTACAGAGAGTAAGGTCAGGGACAGAAATTGCAAGTTGAACCGAACAAGACAACCACTCTGTAATAGAAATCCCATTACTCATTTCGAACAGATCAGTTTCTGATTTTACCTAAAAAATGAATTGAAGAACTCTCTTAGGAAGTAAGAAGAGAGCTTTAAAAATAATTTCTGGAAGGATGCATTAGCTTAATGAATAGAGCAGAAATTGAATGCCAAAAAATTTCCTTATTATGATAAAAAACCTCTTCTATTGACTTGAAAATTTAGAAAAATTCGAATTTGGCCGTTTTAAAATTTAAAAATTGGTAATCCTTCAATTCTATAAAATTGAACATCATTTTGAATTTGTTAATAGCAAAATTATCAGATCATCCAAATTGGGAAGTCTTGAACTGCGAAAGTGAACAATTTTCGAATTTACTTGAACTGCTATGAAGTAAATAAAATCGAAACTGTAGAATTTTTATTAAAGAGAGCGCTGATAAATTTGAATTGCTTAAAAATCATGTGCTCGAAGTTCTTAACGTTCAAATGAACGGAACTTGTTTCTTATGTCTTTTAGATTATAAATAGAGCTAAAATATTTATTTATTTCCCATGAAAATAGTAGATTGCAAAATAAACTCCAAATACATTATTTAAAATTGTAGTTGGAACAATATTTGTAGATAGAATAGAATTTAGAAAAAAATATTCCGTTCATTCGAAGGTTCAGAACTTCCAGGACATAAAAAATTTGGAACCTTTCGAATTTTCTATTCTAATTCAAATAATGCCCAATATTTCCTTGTCCTTGTTTTATCTACACCACATTCTACAAAAATAAAACCTATTTCAGGAAAATTTTCGTGAGGCCATTTTCAAAAATTATTCTTCTGAATTCTTCAATACATAATAATAATATTATTTCCAAATAATTACTCACCCTTGACTATCTAGGAGCAGATTTTCCGGCTTGAGATCCCTATAGATGATGTTCCTAGAATGAAGATAGTCGAAAGCCTCGACGACACAGGCAGTGTAAAATCTCGTTGTTGAATCATCAAAATGTCCTCTGTCCCTCAAAACTGTCCACAATTCTCCACCAAGACATGCCTCCATCAGCATATACAAGTACTTCCTATCTTTAAAAGTTTTGAAAAGTTTAACAACAAAATCACAGTCAGCCTCTCCCATAATCCTCTTTTCCGACATGATATGTTGCTGTTGCCTCGTCTCAACAATTTGTGCCTTTTTCATCTGCTTCAGGGCGAATGATCTCGAATTGTCACCAGAAATCTGCACCAATTCCACTCTTCCAAATCCTCCAACTCCTAAAGTTGCCAAGGATCGAAGATCTTGTAATCGGAGGTCTCTGAACTCTTCGTTAAGTCTGGGGATAAATAATCTTAGTTTTAGTCCAGATCCTGTCATTGGAGTCACCTTATTCTTGAAACCGAATAAAATCTTTGAACTATCTAATTATTCAATCCTTGAAAATTGTGACTTTAATTTTACTTTCATATTTATAGACGGTAACTAAAATTTAAGGCTTCACGACCAGGATTTGGTTTTAAATCAGTGCTTCTTTAGCAGCACTTGAGATTTTTATAAAAATATCACGAGATGCTTTCTCTATAAGACGAAAACTAGGAGCAAGACAAGAAGTGATGAGGCTAAAGATTTTTTAGACTCGGAATATTCCTCAATTTAGATTAGTTAACCTTAGAAGAAACAGATTGTTTTGTTCAAATTTATTTTAAATCTTAAGTAATTCACTTTAGGAAGATCTTATCTTGGCAAAGAGGGAAGATAAGGAATGTGAAACATCTTCAAGCGATAGTAAATATACAAACAGAACGTCTGATGGTCACTTATTATTTGTAGACTCTTAAAAAAACATAATCTTCTATAATCTAAATTAAGTCAGACCTAAAGAACAGAAATAGTGTTTTTCATTCTAAACACTCAAATAAATCGTTTGACTAATTTGATCCATTTAAATTCAAATCTTCATTAGGATATCTATCGCGGTTTCTAATGATTCTTTTTTGAAATAGGAAAAGCGGATAATCTTCAAGTTTTCAAATTGATTGATAATTTTCAAATTTGGATTTTACTTGATCGAAGAATCCAAATTAGATTTCAATAATCAATCTTTGTTTTCCTAAAAATATATTATTTTCTGAGTTTTCGTTTCAAATTCGAGACTTAAAGGAATTATGGGCAGACAAAAATTTTTAACGTACAAATTTATAAAACATACGAATTGTTTATTGAAAAATGAAGAACAGCTATATTTGATCGCCCTTTGGAACCGCATAATTTTTTTTATTTCATTAAAAACATAGGAAAAAAGTTTTATCGAAGATTAAATATAAAATAAAAGATTATTTTCATTTTTGAATTTTTCAAATAAAAAATCATATTTTCTCCCCTTTGAAAACAATCATCAGTAAGACCAACATTTTAATAGAGGCAGGAATTTGGAAGTTCCACGTAACACAGTCTGCAATTTTTGATATTTCACTATGAATTGTTTAATTTCAAATCAAATTCCTCAATTCATATATTCAATTGAGGAAATCTCAATTCTTCAAACCTAGAGACTATCAAGTTCCGCACTTGTACGACAGTTTTGAAAAACAATGAAAATTCTCAATTTTTATTCAAATTCAAATTCAATATTGTGATGTGTGATATGCTTCCTTGTACTGTTACAATGCTAAACTGGACATGGATGTAAGGTGAAATTGTTTGAATTAAAGTTTATTCAGTTTTGAATTACTATAAATTGAAATTACTAACTTTAAAAACATAAAGTTCAGAAACGTTAAGATTAATAGTTAAAAATCTTACAATTCCGTATGTTTTGAATTGTAAATTGTTCCAGTTGAAACTATTCTTATTAAAATTAACTCAAATCGAATGCTTCCAATTTCGAAAATAACACCGTTAAACATTTTAATGTGTGAAACTTCTACTTCTTTCTGGTTTACTCCATCATCAACTTGAGATCCTCGGACTAACAATTTTTTTCAAAAGAATTCCAAGTTCGAAAATGTTTCGAGACCTTTCAGTCTTATTCTTCCGAAAAAAACGAATTTGAAAATTGTAATCCTTTCAAAATAAAAATAATTTCTCTCTCAATTCTGTTCAATCTATTTTTAAGTTACCAAAAATACTATTGAAACAAAATTAGGCAAATTATATCTTTTTGGAATTATTATAAAATATTACTGATTTTTTGTAAGTTTAAATTTTATTAAGAGACAAAATAGTATAAAATTCTGAAAATCGATTATTTCATAGGACCCAAAATTAGGATCTAAATTATAAAAAATGTTGAGTTTGAGGTAAATAGAAGAATAAAAGAAAAATTCTTCTCGGCTGGGGTTTATTAACTCATCAACAAGGTAGAGGTCATGACTTCATTTTAAATGAGTTCGTAGTAAAATGCAAGTGAATCATGTTGAGCATATCGATTTAATGATCGGGAGTTTCTAGGTAATTTATGTTAGAAAGTAGAAAGCGCAAGTGAATCTATACTTATAAGGTAATCGCAACAACATTTGATTCGAATAAACTACTTGAATTTGGAATTTCGTTAATTTTCAATAATCACTCACTTGCATAATTTTGCCAAATTTTATGAATTCAACTCATGTTATGCACTATCTATTTTTCAGAAATTAAATCACACTCAATTTGCTTTTATTCCCCACTTCCTACTTCCTTAGCTAAAATTTATTCGCCGCAATTCAGCTATTCTTATATGCAAATTGAAATCCACGATGAGAATGTTTGTTGGCTCGATATGCAAACAATTTTATGTGCAATGAATCCCTGAATTACTTCCTAGTTTCAAATAGAAATAAATGTTTGAATGTTTTGAAATCTAATAAAAACCCCTGAAAATTATTTTGTTTGAAGAGGTGTGAGATAATAACTTCTCTAAACAGATTTTAATTAGTAGTTAGAAAAAGAGATATATTATCAAAGCAACAAGGCCCTTTTTGGTCCCAACGACCCACTTTCAATGCAATACAAAAGAAAATAAGAGCAAAGGCATAAAATCACAAACTATACCTACTTTTTTGACATGCAATACCTGCAACTTACTTTCAACCCAAGCAGATCCTTTGTGTCAGGCGTGAAACACAATTTTGTAATTTTAATTAACACTGCGATAAATGTACTTCCACCAATTCCACGATTTCATGAGAAACTTGCTAAAAGGTCAAGGTAATTAATCGCGGTTTGTGATTTTCACTACTTTCACACCCTCAGTTTATATGACTTAAGAATCAAAGTTAGAAGGTCGTTTTTAAAAATGAAATTATTGCTCGACTGAATTTAAGCGATTCTGATTCATGAAAGTTGAGAGATTTGAATTGATTTCTAATGTTTGCAGTTTAGCTTTTGGCTCAATAATTGGTACTTGATAAATCTCTTTTTAACGGCTGACAAATTAAATAGCAATTGACATTTAACATTCTTCAAGTGTCGATTCATTTATTATTGAATTGTTTTACCTTCTACGTTCGACTAGCTCGTCCTTGTATCGAGTCCGGATCTCATCTAAGGATGAAATAAGTTGATTGAAAGTTTCCCGATCGATCACGAGACAACTGACTCCATCCGGATCATCTGCTATTATATTTGCCGTTCTAAGATCGTCTCTGAAAATCAATGTTATGCAATTTAGTTTCATTATTCTGAAAGCGACAAATCGTAATGATTTATAGTATAAAGTAATGAAGAAAAGATGGCAATTAGAAAGGAGTTCAATAAACAGAAATAAGGAAAAACAACTTATTAAAAAAAAATAACTGCTAATTACAACGGAAGAATATTTACAAATAATGTCCATGACTACAACTAAGAATCTTGAAGATTCAGATGCTTTAATTAAAAATTTACAATTTTGAAGACTGAATATTCCAATTTATTATTAAGGATTTTTTTACACATTCAATGATAAAGCATTGTTTAAAAATTTTAATTTGAAATGTACAATACATACAATTTTTGAAATTTATTCCATTTCAGAAAGTGTTGAAATGATGAAATTTATTTAAATTCTCTAAAATTTTATATGCCATTTCTAATGAAAATATGAATAATATGAAAAAACTAACCCTTGAAGTGCTTTTTCACCAAAGAAGTCACCCTTGCTCAAAGTTCTGATGTATTTTTCATCTGTCGTATCAGGTTGTTTAATAGTTACCCTCACCTGTCCTCTGCTAATTATAAAAAATGTGTCTCCTCTTGCTCCTTGCCTAACAATGTAATCACCATTGTTATAAAACGTCTAAAACATTCATAATAAAGAATTATTAATCTCTTGTCACCTTTTTTATTTTATTTCATTGATCTCTTTGTTTTCCGTGAATTATAATGTTCTATACGTTAGAATTGATTCTTCTAACAAATCAAACGTAAAATCATTTCAATTTGATATTCAAATTTTTCATCACGTGAGAATATAATCTTTATTTTCTGAAATTTTTTAACGAAACTCACTTCTTCCAAGACGTCAGAGATTTTGATGAGCGTTTCGTCAGGAAGGTTTTTGAAAATAGGAACGCTGAAACAGAAATTTGATTAATGAAGATATATTTAAACTAAATCTTAACAGATAATTCAAAGTTAGAAGGGAGGAAGATATAAAGATATAATACGTAGGGAATTTGATTTATAAAATGCAGTTAAAGATTACTTTTCATCATCAAAGATTTTCAGAAAGCTATTAAATCATTTCGAGTTCTACTTTATGACCAAGTCCCGCGATTTTCAGCCACGCGTGTCACTGATTTTCTGCTCTACTAATGAGAATCTATTTATGAAAAGATGTTCCTAGAAGATGAACATCGAAAAAGAAAAAATTACAAGTGGTGATGCCAACTTTCAAACAGCTTTGATTGACTCGTTTAAAGAATATTGAGCCTTATATGTTAAAAAAAAAATTAAGAAAATCAATTATTATTGATTTTAGGCAATCGAGTTTGATTTTTTTCAAGGGGGAAAAATATGATCTTTTAGGAACAGCAAACAATTAGGGAATCAAAGGAAACAGTTTTAAGCGTAAGACTTCCATTATTTAAATTCAGGAACTCCTTAGTATTGAAAAATTCGTTGCTGAATGATAAACAATTTGAATAATCACAAGATTCCGAAGATTAAGTATTGTATAGAAATAAATTTAAAATAATTTTAGATTTAATTGAACACTCAGACAAAGATTGAATTCTTCCGGGAATTTTCTGACGAGTTTAAGAAATTCAAACGCAATCTGGACAAACCCAATTAAAGAGATACAACTTATATGGATTCTACGCTTCGGTAAAGCCGATCAGGCAAAACATAGATTCCAAAACATAAAGTTATGATAAGGATGATCTCTCAAAGCTATTTCTAGTATTTATACAGTTTATGAAGCTTATAGTTTTCTATTTTTCGAAGCTTTGAATTATGGATGGTCCAGACCGCAGAAAATAATATTTCTTGATGCTATTTTCGTAAATTGTTTAGAAAATTGAGTGAATGAATCCGAATTTATAAATAAGATTTATCAAACGGAGAAAAATCGATCTTAACTGAGAATTTCAAAATTCAATAAAAAATATAAATATTATATAATGGTAATATGCAGGTTGGCGATTCGGTGGACGATTTCAAATTCCCGGTTATTTCCCGGTTCTTTACGGTCAAGTTTTTCAATTTTCCCAGTAAACTAGAAGTAAAATATTAATATTCCTCGTAAAACGCAAACCTTTATTTTATTCATGACGTTTATTCTAAACATTCTTCAACACAACAGATCGAAAATTGCAAAATAAATCAATTTCGGAAAATATACTTAAATTTTCAACAAAAAAATATCATTTTTTTACGAAAATTGGAAAAGTTAAACTCACGATTAGGGAAAATCAATTCACGATAACAAAAAAAAAAAAGAACAGATTTAAAACTATTAGTTCATTTTTCAATCAAGTAGATGAATATTCAAATAAAAAGATAAATATTTAACTGGAGCACATCAATTTTCAACCATGTAGGTGAATTTTCAAACAAGAAGATTGATTTCGAGATAAAAAGAATGATTCTCTAAGGAAAAATAGAATGTTTCAACGAAATGGTCGAATTTCAAACTAAAAAAATAATAATTTGCAACGAAAAATTGAACAGTAACATTTTTAGTTAAATAAAAACAATTTCAAACCAAGCAAAAGAGTTTTATACTAAAACGAAGAATCTTCGTCTGAAAGAGTTGAGTTTTAAAAAGATAAATTAACTTTTACTGAAAAATTGTCAACGAAGATTGGAATACTCAAATTTTAAAATAGAAAAAATGAATGTTTAACTAAACAAATGAACAACTGAAAGATTCGAGTTTTAAACAGATAAATTAACTTTTACTGAACAAGATGAATTGTCAACAAAAAATTTACTCAATACTCAAATTTTAAAATGAAAAAAATTAGTCTTTAACTAAACAAATAGATTTTTAACTGAAACTATGGAATTTTCAATAGGAATAAGTTAAATTTTCAGTTGAAAAATTTCCTATTCCAAAAAAACTAGCTGTCGAACAAATGACTACATTTTTACAAAAACTGATGAAGGATGAAATGAAATTGTAAATATTCAACTGAAGTAGTCGTATTTTAAACCAGAAAGACTAATTTTTAACTGAAATAATCATCATTTAACTAGAATAGTTCAATTTTTGAAAAAAGAATTAATTTTCAACCAAAAAATAGAATTTCTCAACAAAATTGTTGAAATTTGAACTATAAAAATAAAAATTTCAACAAAAAAAATGGAATAGTGCCATTTTTGGCTTAAAAAATAATTATAAACCAAACATAAGAGTTTTTAAGTAGATTAATATACGACTAAAATGTAAAATGTTGACTGTATAGCTTGAACTGTTAACCGTAAAGAAGAATTTCTGAGGAAGAATATTAACTTCCGAAGGAAAAGATAATTTTCTACAAAAAAAAAAACGACTTTTCAACAAAATATGTGAGGTTTCAACGAAATAGTTTCATTTTCAATTTGAAAAGGCAAATTCTCACCAAATTGTCAAATTTCGAATTAGAAAAGATCAAGTTTCCACTAAAAATGGAACAGTTCAATTTTCAGTTCAAGTAATTGATTTTTAACAAAAACTGATGAATTTTCAGGTATAATGATAAATCTTTAGAAGAATAGATGATTTTCAATCAAAAAGATGAATTTTCAACCATTAAGATTAATTTTCTACAAAAAAGGCATATTTCCCATGGAGTACATGAATTCTCGAAGAAATAGTTTAACTTTCAGATTCAGAAATCACTGTTCAACTAAATACTTGAATTTTCACCAAGAAATATATATTGGTTTTTAACAAAGTAGTTACAATTTCAACCAGGAGTGAATTTTGAATAGAAATAATGCAAATTTAGCATAAAAATTTATCTCTCAACAGACAAGTTTAAATTTTGAACAAGAAGTTGATTTTTAATTAAAAAAGGATGAATTCGCAATGAACAATGTAAACAAGTTTTCTATCATAATTCAGAAATATTTCTTTTCCGGAATACTACTTCTACTCTGAAGACGGCTTGAAGTACTTTATTTATTTGAAATTAAGAAGAGGGAACTTTGAAATCGCGACAAATTTGGATTGGAGGACCGATTTTTTTTAATGCTTCTCTTCTAAATCCGAATTATAATTAGTTTAAAAAGTTCACGTTTCATGTAAAAAATTCCCTGTTCCAAGTGAAATTATACTTCTTTACTGGCTCTCCCTGACCTAAAATAAAAACTTTAATTATTTTCTGAAATTCCCTGTCTTAAGTCAGATAAATAAGGAAAAGCAAATAAAACGTGATAAATACATTTTTTCGAGATAATAAGTCTTTCTATATCTTTAGGCTATCATCAATTTGATTATCAAATTTAAGTCAGCTAAAAAAATCTCACAGAGCAACAAATTTGCAAAACGTTTCTCTAATAATGGAAAAAAAATTCTTCCTCTCATGAAATATAAATTTATTTAAATATTTTGAAATCTAATTCTAACTTTTTTGAAAGAGAAAGTATTTGTTTTCGACAATGCTGAACAAAAAATAAAGAGGAAAATAGGGAGAAAATTTTCATTTCTGGTTCGCTTTTTACACGAGACTAAAGTAAAGGTGACAAAATTGTAATTTCGTAATACCTCTTAAGGAAATCCGTATACTCTGCTTGTCTCGAAAGACCGGTTCTCATCATGATAGTTTGGAAACATTGCCGGTCAATGGCCCATAATTGGCAATCTGTGGCTGCTGTTATTGTTGCCGTTCTTTTGCAATTATAAAGAATGGCTAATTCACCCAAAACTTTTCCTGGTGCCAAGGTACTCAGGTATTTTCCATCTCTCGAAACTTCCACCTTTCCCTCTGGAACAAAAAAACAAAAACCATTATAAAAATTGCTGAAAACATCGTAAATTATAACGAAACTCAATCTTTGTATTATTAAATTGAAGAAAGGAATATAAAAAAAGATTTTTTTTTTTTTTTAATTACATAAAATAGTCAAACGAGACTTTAACTGGCATTTCTAATCGACTGTCCTGCAGAATGCAATGGACCTTTATCCTAAATGGCACGCATTAGGTTCCAATGGCATTCAAACTGATATACCAGTTCTTTTGAGAGACTGTAAATTCAATCTGACATTTATATGAAAATTCTCTTGTAAGTTTTCAATTTCAAATGTGGGGAAAGTTGATTGCTGTCATAATTTAAACTTTGAAATATTTGTAATTTCTACTAACAGTAGATATAAATAACCAAATGAAAACTGTTGATTCTAATACACTTACAATTAGTTTTTGTTGTTTATACAATTTGAATGAAAATTGAATGACTCAACAAATATTTACCAATTATTACAATTGATAAATCTTCTTTTGAACTCTTCATTGGCAAATAGGCAAATACAGTTTATTTAAATTTTGTAATGTTAAATAAATTAAAGAGAAAAAACTGACAGCGGAAGTTTAGTGTTTCCGGTTAAATCCTTATAAACGGTATGGTATATATGTATATAGTGGTACATTTCTTGAGGTACCTACTTGAGACTAAAATAGCCATGAACTAATTGAGGCTGTAAATGCCACTTTATCCTTCTTACGAAGCAAAAAACATAATCATTATCTCATTCTAAATAACACCCTGAGTGCGTTATTACTTGAGCAGTGGAGAAAAATTATGAATCAGTTTCCAGATAAATTTCAAAGCAAGAGGTAGCTAACAAAATAAAATAATAAATTAGAACACATTTTAATAATAAAGGTACTTGAGCAAAGTGGGAAACTCCAACGGTTTGCATATTCTAAACTGTTTACCTCTTTCAGTAAAACGAAATCTTGGAAAACTATGTTCCAGTTTCAAACAAGGTCCTTGAAAAAATCTGTTACCAAAAAAATGATTTAAAAATATATTTTATTAAAAAAGTTGCGAATTGAGCAAATTTGTGATTTGTAATTGAAATGTTCGAAAGATTAAAACACTGTTTGCAAAAACCTTGTTATTTTTAGGACCAATTTATGAAGCTATTAGTTTTTAATGGATCGTAAAATCAAGATACAGAAGTTTCCAACACCCTGTAGTTAAATTTGCACGATCATTTTCTCTCAATTCGCCAGATATTATTTGAGACCACGTGCCTAATAAAAAATGACAGCATCTCTCCAGTGTGCTAATTTGCTCTATTTCTCCCCACCCACGTAGGCAGCTGAGACTTTAATACGATAAATGTCCCTTATATATATTATTATCATCATATCCCACAATTCAACCAGTCATTTGAATTGCAGATGTCAACAATCAAATAATTTGCCTAAAAAAGTAAAAAAAAAGGAGTATATATTTCATAAATAGATTTTTAGGTAAAATTATAATACTTGACTCAATGAATGATCTTCAAGTGACAAAAAGGCCGATAAGAATAATCAGATCATATATGTAAAAATCATTTGAACTGCAATCGTCTTGAAAGACAATACATTTCAAACTTGGACTCACTTTGACTTCTATAATTTGCACAATTTTTTGATTGAAGCTTTTTTAATCTTCAGCTCTAAAATAGTTTTCTCCAAACTTGAAGTGTGTTAGAGAATGAATAAATTAACTTAAAAATTTTGAACCTACTTCAAATTTGATTTAATAAAAAGTAAAGTGCCTAGGTACATGGAAAATATTTGGTCGCCAATATTTCGCGAATAGTCACTTCGGTTCAATTTCCCCTGTTTTTCTTTCAACCGAAAATGTATGACAAAAATTTATTCATGCTAAATTTTGAAAAAGAGTGTTGCCACGATTTTGAGGTTAGGGTCGGTGTTTCATAAATTATATATAGAGGGCGTACTAACCAGCATGCAATTTTCAATTTTGCACCAAATTCATATTTTTCATGAAATAAACTTTTTTATTCGCCTGCGAACAAGCATGGTGAACCATTTGTTTGCATGCTCCTCCGTTGTTGTGGTGAGTTGTGACACACATAACCTCAAAATACAAGTACTCTAACCAAATTTAGCAAAATACAACTTTTTTCGATTATTCAACAATTAAGAAGAAATCGAGGACGTCCGTTAGCATGTGCTTTATAATTCCTCCAGGTTTTGAGACTAAATATTCATTATTTTGGGGAAAACCCGGGGAATCTAGAATCGATAATTTCCTACGTCTTCAAAAAAATATAGTTAACTTCGTACAATTTCAAAAATTTCAATCAATTTTGGGCAAACGTCGCGGAAATTGAAAATTGTTCCAACTTTTGATTGGATTATAATTTCGAAATTAGAACACTTTCATTTTCTTATGGATTGTCAATTTGTGGCGCATTTCAGTTGCAAATTATTAAACAAATTCAAATGTATCTCAACCAAAAATATTTTTTAAATAAGATAAACTTTTTCATATGAAGCAGAGCCAAATTAAAATTATTCTTCAGACATGAAAGCTTGTAATTTGAAATTTTTTCTATTCAGAGTCTATTTCATCAAAATCAAAATTTTTATAATTGAATCTATTTTCAACAAGAAATAGTGTAAAAGATAGTACATTATGAATTTTACTACAAGCTGATAATTTATTACGCTTTGTTCCTCAAATAAAAAATCCACTTTCATTCTTACTTCTTACGGGAAATAATTGATAAATTTTGTCTCAAGGTCAGAGAAACCTGATTGGAACGAACGACCGACTTTAGGTTTAACCTACATTTTGTCACTCTATCCGTGGTTATTTAAAGCTACAAATAATTGTGAAAGTGTTACTTAAATTATTGATGAAAACTCTCCTGGATACAGGATGATATAATATATTTGCTCGTAAATAATATCGAGGTCTTTGTATTTTAATGGACGAGTGGAGAAAATCTCAGATTTCTAGGTCATCCTTTCTTTCAGAAAAGTGATTTTTAAATTTCATTCATAATTTAATAATTACTTTTTAGTGAAACATGTCTCATGAAGTAGACTTCTATTAAATTTCTAAAATCATAATGCCTATAGTAGGTGAATTTTAAGAACACAAAATATGAATTGACAATCGAAGTTCCGAATAAATATTTAAAAGCAAAGTTTTCAATAAATATCAATGAACAAAAAGGCGAAATTCAAATCAATGACTTGATCATTCTGGGGACTACTTTATGAAACGTGATTTGATTTCCGGATCTCATAAATTGAAAATTTTATCGAATGTGATCTAACTAAAACTTTTATTAATAATTCCAAGATCAATCAACTTTTTTTTTTATAATCTGAAGTATCCAAGCTGGAATCCTTTCGGTACATTTATATCGGAAATATGGCAACCGATGGAACTAGATTTCTCGGTTCGATGATCAAGTGGGAAAAAGTCGTTGAAAATTTGAGGCGACGAATAAAGTAGAATAAACAGGAACAGGAAAAGGTAAAAGGCATCCGCTCAGCAATCAAAATAATTATATTATTGACTCGAAGCAACCACTTTTTGATTGCAGGACACGCTTCCGTGATTTGAAAAAATGTAAATTTTCCTCCGAATCGTGCTAAATTGTGTACCTATAATTAATTATTTGCATCAAATTCAACTCAAATAAATTTTCAATACCTAAAAAACAATCCCATCTATTCGAAGAATTTTTATATTCAAACTTGAATTAGTCAACAATTTTGATGTGCAGTTTTAAAGTTTATTTCTTGATTTATTTTCACACTATCCTTCTTGAGGTGATAGAGTTGTAAGAGATAATTGTACTGCAACAGAAAATTATATCACAGAATTCTATATAAGTAATTACACTATAGAGGGTAAAAAATTTTTAAATAGTCTTAATGCCTTTTGAAGATAGTAGTTACGCGTTTCAACATTTCCCACAATGACTGTACACCACATGTGCAGTTTATAGAAGAATCGCTTACAGCATTCAAGAAATAAACCATAATTTTTTTTCTATTTATTTTCTTTTGTTCTAATTTTAGTTCTAATAATTTCGTTTTTAAATCAGAATATAGTAAAATAAAGGATAATTTAAATTTTGATCCAATTCGGATTCAATTCCTCCAATTTGATATTTCATAAAAACATGGAGAGTTATTTTGAAATTAAAATTAAAATCGTAAATTGAGAAATAATCTCTAAGAGCGTAATTCTATTTTAGTTCGGAATTTATTCAGGTTATTAGTCTCATAGTCAATACTCATAGAATCTATTGACATTCAGTAACATTCTTGATTGAAGGAGTGTTTGATACTAATTGATGTAGGAATTAAATTGACCCAGGAAATGTGGCTATCAAGAGCTTAGATTACAATATTAGATTTAAACGAGATTAAAAATTTAGATTGTTAAGGAGCATGAAACTCTATTAAAATGGAGGTATGAAAAAGTATAACCAAATTAAGAGTTAGATGTCCAATATGCAATAATAATGACGTTCAAAATGGAAAAATTTCAAATTTGGGTTTTTTCTCTGGATCACTACCGAATCTAAGATTTTTTTTCAAATTTAGAGATCGATCGGAAATTTGATCGTTTTCAAAATGCGATTGCTTTGAAAAATATTCTATATTTGGATATTTGAAAATTTAGTGCTTCACAATCTTCATACTTAATTAACGAAATTGTATACCGATTCATTCTCGAATGAAGAGAAGTTGAATAGAGAATTTTAAAGACAATCTTAGCTTTCAGAAAAATAACTATATCATTAATATTATTATTATTACTATTATACCATTAGGCCTTTATTGGTTAAGTTACACATTGAGGAGGGCACAGTCTCCTGCAGTTTTGTCTTTAAAAAGGTAAAGAGCAAATTCGGTCCTGCGAAATACTGAAAAAAAACTCTTTTTTAAATTAATTAATTTTGTAAAAAATAATTATCGTTCATTAAAGAACAACTTGAATTTAGAGGAAAGTTATTAGCGGCTCGTTGAAAAGAAAGAAATAGCTAAAGGATTATTACAATTTCAGAGAATATACAGTATCGTCTATTAATTTAACTTTCCATGATTCTTATAAACATCCACACACTGTCAGGAGTAATCGTTATTTTCCCATGCATTGCTAGGTAAATTTTGGTAGCATAAAAAATTTTCAAACCGAAAGATAATAAAGTATCTACTCGTTTATGTGAACAAGTTTTTTGTAAGATACTTGATAAAGTTTTTAGTGTGCTCGGATTCGAAGATTGAGAAAATCACAAAAATTCTATTTTTTCAAGTTAGATCGCTTTTTGTAGAAAAAAATGTTAGGTTAGGTAACAATAACTAGAAACAAAATATAAAATTGAATATAAATAGTAAACAGCAACCTAACCTGGACAGAGTTGGACTTCATTTTTTATAGATTCTTGCTCCAAATCCAAAAAGATTTCATTGTAGGTAAAAAACGATGAATTAGCTGTTTCTTAACATTTTTAAAGTTTTTGTGAGGGACTAGAAAGCGCCGAATAAAAATTTTCAGAAAATAACAACAACTAGAAACAAAATATAAAATTGAATATGAAGCAGTAACCTAACCTGGACAGAGTTTGTCACAAACAAGCGGGTGGCACTCTAATAGAGGCCTGTAGAATAAATGTGACGTTAGATCTGACCGCAGCCACGTGGCGGCGCTAGCTGTACTTTTAGGCCGATGATTATTATATAGCATGGCGAAAATTCAAACTTGATTTATTCTAATTATTAAAACCCTTTTTGTTGCATATATTTATCTTCAGACAATGTTTTTAAATATTTTCATTACCCAATTCATGACAGTTATATTGATTATTGTAATTAGAGCTTAATTCAATTATATTATAAAAGTTTTTATATCTTTATAAATGTAGGCAATGATTTATTTTGCTTCGTTATGATAAACCTGTAAAAATGAAGACATCTATATTATCTATATTAATTGTGTTATAAAAACATGTCGAATACTTCTTATGATTTATATTATAAAGACTGGGTTTTATAGAATAAATGAATATTATAAAGATGGAAAAATAAAAACTGTATTTGTGGACAATATTTAAATAGCAATAAATAGAATATTATTAAAAGAACCTAATTATTTATGTAATTCATTCAGAAATTTTCAAATAAAATGATCAATATTCAACCGGAGTATTTCAATTTCCAACCGTGAAGGTGAATATTCAAACACGAAGAATAATTTTCTACATATAAATACAAAGTTTCAATAGAATAGTTGAATTGCGAACTGAAAAGATAATTATTTTTATTCGAAAATAGAACAGTAACATTTTAAGTTAAAAAAAACAAATTTCAAACCAAATATAAGAGTTTTCAACTGAAACAAAGAATCTCCATCTAGAAGAGTTGTATTCTTCAAACAAATAAATTGATTTTTATTAAAAAAGATAAATTTTCAACCAACACTAGAATACTCAAATTTCAAATTGGAAACAATTTATGTTTAACCAAACAAATGAATTTTCAACTTCAACTGTGGAATTTTTGATTGGCGTTATCCAATTTTCTTCATGTAGAATCAAGAAGAGGGGACTTTCAAATGGTGACAAATTTCAAATTGGAAGAGAGATTTTTTTTTTTTCCTCTCTTTTGATTCCAAATTATATTTATTTCAAAAAGTTCAAGTTCCATGTAAAAAAATTCCCTATTCCAAGTGAAATTATATTTCTCTGTTGAAACTCCCTACCCTAAAATCAAAACTATGATTATTTTCTATAATTTCCTGTCCCAAGTCAGATAAATGAGAAGAAAGCGAATGAAACGAAATAAAATACATATTCTTTTGAAAAAATTGAGAAAATAATTCTTTCTGTATGTTTGGGCTATCATCAATTCAATTAACAAACTTGAGTCGGCTAAAAAA